>JABUQX010086177.1:0-37098 GCA_015478945.1 Trachelipus rathkii | reverse complement strand
TTATCTCCTCATTATTTTGTCTAAGGTTTAAAACTTAATTTATATATGTATCTAATATTTGAGGAGATAAATTAAATAATATATTTATATAGACGTATTAAAAAATAATATATAATTATATATAATATATAATATACTCTATATAGCAAAATATATAAATTAATATATAAAATATAAAGATTTTATGACGTAGAATAGCTTAAACTAAATATATATATTATGATATGATATTAAATAAAAGTAAAAGATAAATTATAATATACTTGTTTTATCTATTATAATATATATATTATCACTTTTACCCTAAATAAATCTGCCGCCAATTATATATAATATATATTATAATATGATATAGTATATATATATATTTATAATAGATATATTTCAATTGATAATAACTCTTTCATGGGAAATTTCAATATATTGATAAACCACCATATCATGCGTAAATAAGCCCCGGCACCCCGGGCTGGCGGGGCGAGTCGGGGCAGAGCCTGAGTGGCGCGCACGGGGCGGGAAGCCGACGGATGTGAGCAGTTTTTCGATGGGGAAAACTCCATAATGGGAAAGCTCTCTCTCATCTCTCTTCTAAATATATATATATATTAGCTTATGATATATAGTATATATACCTCATGAGTATGATGTCATTATATATAATATATATATATTATTATAATAAATATATTATTAAATCATGAAGATATATATATATATTATATACCATATTTAAATATATATAATAATATTATATCATTTATGTTCATAAATTAAACTAATTTTGATTTAGATGTTTTGAATATTTTTCTTCTTTGGAGTTTTTTTTAATTGGTAATGATCACTGTTTAATTATAGGAGAGAGGGTTTTTTAAGAGACATGGGAGAGTATCTCTCATTTTCATTCTTCCCTTGATAAGAGTTTCTGTTATGATCAATACACTATGATTAAATAGAACATATATGATAGCCTGTCTGCCTTTTGTATACCGAGAAAGGTCTCATAATCTGTTTGATAAGTTTATATAAAATAAAATATGTAAGCGACGTGCAAGTTCTCTAGTTACGGAATTGTCTCGCTTCTAGAATGTGTGGGCAAATGAAATAAAGAAAAGAAAAATGACAAAAATTACAAGTGGCCAAATATTGTTTGATTGAAATATGATTGTCTTGTAGCTATCCAGATGATGTAACAGCTTAAGAGAATTCTTTCTGAGGGCTCTCTTTCTAATTAAAAGCAATATCTGTTGAGCAAAAAATCTGCTTTTAATAATGCTAATAATCTTTAACGTAATAAAAAGATATATTTGAGAAGTAGCCATAGACGACGTGAGTAATGAATTGGCTGTACAAGCATAGAGTTCTCGGGCTCGCAGATTGGACCTTGGAGAGAAATTATGTGAATACATTTTTGTGAATGCTCAAGAGACAAAGTCCATTAAACACATATAGAAGACTATAATGTCAAAGTTAAAAACGTAATAAAAAGATATATGAATTAAAAGATTTTGATTGCTGTACTTTACTAATAAAAGTAATGGAACACTGATTCTATCGAACTTTTTTTATATATATATATATATAATTATATATATATATTATAATATATATATATATATATATAATATAGTATATAATTATATATATATATTATATTATAATTAATATATTATATAATATATATATATATATACCTTTATATAGTATATGATATATATAGTATATTCATATATACTACATAGTTCATAAATAGTATTTATTAGCCGAGATAAATAATATCACTATATACTTATAATATAATGTATATGTTATATATATTATCTAGATATATATATTATATATATATTTATATTATACCTTCACTATTATTAGTATATATATTAATATATGGAAATCCCGTTTGATGGGCAGAAAATATAAATAAAGATTTAGAAAATAAAGATTCATCTCGTATTTATAATATTTGGCCTCTTGCTCGGTATGTTGAGTAATTTTTCCGGTTTTGTAATAACCACAGAATGTGTTTTGGAATGCATGCAATCGATATAATAAAAAAAAACACAAATGATGTATAACAAAAGGGCTTATGACAACACCATTATCACATATATTATAAAATGTAAAATACACTAGACTGTTTATTGCTATAAATTATTATATATAATATTATTATTAAAATTAAGATAGTAATAATTTAATAGTGAAAGACCATTATAATTATATATATATAATCTTCATAGTATTATATATTATATTTTATAACTTATATTTTGTGCTTCTAGTCATGGGAATATTACTAATATATATGAAGCTACTCCTATATAATATAATTATATTAATTATTATATAACTATTATATTATTGGTACCTCAAAACTTGATTTTATAGATTTTCTTTTGAATTTTTGTTTTAGGTTAGTTTAGGTTAGGTTAGATTAAGTTTAGGTTAGGTTTAGGTTAAGTTACGGTTAGTAAAGTTATGTAGGATTAGTTATAGTATATAGGTTATGTTAGGAATGAGAAGTTAGGTTAACTGGCGTAACTAACCTAACCTAACTACTAACTATCACACTCAATTTTTATTCACTAAAATTATAAAGAAAAATGCCTGAAACTGAAATTAAGAAACCATTAACTATATATATATAATATATATTATTATAATATATATATATACTATAATATATTTTATATATATATATATATTAATAATATATCTATGCTAATATAAAAAAATCAAATGTATATCAATAACTATGTCTTAATAAAAATTAAAAACGTTTTATAAACAAGGTAAATTAGAGAAATGCTATCAATTATCGCTTCTGCAAAACTTACGTAACATTTTCATAATTTTTTGAAATTAATTCCGACTATGAGGATTTCTATCTATTACTATGAACTTATATAAAGATTAGCTTTGCTTATATCTATTATATATCACATATTAAATATATATTTCAATCATATAATAGCCATTAACTATATATAAACAAACCTTTCATTTTTGAAAAATTATCATTCATTAAAATTAGCATCGATAGTCCATGTCACCATACTTTAAGTAGAAAGTATTGACTGTCACGCTTACAATGTCTGGAACACAGAACTGGAAGTTGATACATGAGGTTAGAAGCAACGGATAAGCCGGATCAAACTTATATAGGACGATCAGAATATTTCTATGGAAATAACCAATCGATATCTGATAACATTTATACTCAAAACGTAGACTTTTAGCCATTAATATATTATAATATATTATAATATACTATATTTATATAAAATAATATATTATATATATATATATATTATATATATATAGATTCTAAATTTTGTATATATTACTTAATATTATATAATATAGAGATATATTACAATACATCTATAAATCTATTAATATATATGATATATATTATATTTAATTTATATATTAATATTATATATACATTATTTTGAACATATTATATCATTCTATATTTTATATACAATTTATACATGCATTTTTCAATATATATATAACCTATCTATATATATATACATAGGTTGAGAGTCTAGGTACGTATGTCACACATCGAAAGTTAAAGCAATGTTCCAAATCTTTTTAAGAAATTTAATTTTCGACACTTTTATTTGGTAATATAGAGCGACTTAAACTGAACAAATAATTTTTTTATCTGAAAATTAGAGCTTTCACTGATATATATTATATTATTTATAAATATATATTTATATATATAATATAATATATATAATATATATCTTATAATATGTAAGTTATATATATTATGATATATATATAAGTTATAATTATATTATACCTTTTATATATATATTAATATTATTTTATATTTTTATAATTAGATATTATATATTACGATATATATAGTAGTATATATAATATATGATATATTATTATTCATATATTTAAATATATTTAATTATATGGTTGAATAAATTGGTTTAAAACATAACTATATCATCGGATCCCTCATATCTCAAAACTATGCAATAGATACAGCGAAAGGAATATCATTATTTTGAATCCTTTTTTTCTAAAATTTCTTATAAGAAAATGTAAAAAAAAATAATTAATACTAAGCATCAACTACCTTGGAGATCTAGGATATTTTTTTTAGGAGAGGGACAAATTATATCATGATTATGTTGTAAAGGTATTAACTGCCTCTGTGCAATGTATGTGGGGCTCCATGCGCGGGGACACAGGAGAGTGGAACTCGTTCTCCATCCGTAGGAAGGGGCGGGGAACCCCCCGCGACCCCCTCAAATATCCAAAGAGCGGGGTTTCCGGTCACCATACCCACGGATGGGAGAGGGGAGAGGAGATGGTCTCTTACCCCGTAATTCCTCGAAGGCGTGAGCGCGCCGACTCCTCTCATCGGTGCGGCTATACCTTGAAAGGGGTATTCTTTATAAAAAGAGACCGAACAAAATTAATCTTAAGATTATAAGTAGGTAAATGAATTAATCACAAATAAATCTACCTTGAAATAAATATCATATATTATGATTAATTTTTAAACTTAACGACTTAATATTAAGTAAATTAAACTTTAAATCATTTTCCTATGTGAAATTTTAACCAAAGGATCAAAAAATGTAATTCACGTATTCTTGCGCTGTAGCTATTGTCATTTTGAGATGAATACCTATTAATTTTTTATTATTTATTTTAATTTATTTTTCTTTTTAACATTTTACCCACCAAAATTGGACCCAGCATTCCAGCAATGTCATTCCCTATTTCCCTGTGCTAACTTTAGTTTGAAGATCAAGACATCAAAAGAATTACGAAATAAGCTTACAAACTTTAGTTACCATAAGTCAATTTAAAAGGCAAATAACACAAATAGCCTACATTTTTGGTCACGAGAGATATAGATAGAAATGAAGAGAAAAACTGATAATCAATAAATACTTTGTATTACTTGTTATTCATTATATATGTTAAAAAAATTTATCCAAAATTAATTCGTATTTTCCAAAATAGTAGTTGATCGTTTATCGGTAGTGCGAAAACACGTTTAGACATTTACCATATAATTATATCTCACTTATAATATAATATATCCTATATATATATAACTTATATACTTACTTTATATATTTATTATATCTATACTCTAATTATTATATATAAGTTATCCTATCGTATAAAAATCGAATAGTACTATATCCCAGTATATCCTACTTATTATATATATTATATAGCTATAACCCTTTTCCATTGGTAATAACCATTCATGAAATTTATTTGTGATTTTCTTTGATATGAACAAGAAAACTTTTTTGTCATTCAAGCTCCAAAAACTCTATCCACCCGTCCATGACTAAAGGGGGGCGCACCAAAATAAGTCGCTGGGGGCGGCCAATGACCCTTAAGCTACGCTGCCACTGATCATATATATCACTATATAATCATATATAAATATATATACCTAAATGCTAATTAAATTTGAATAGTAAGTATATACTTCCGTTCAGTTACTCACGTATACATTCATAACTTATATGCTACCTTTATTTATAGCCTGATGATATATGATAACATTATTATATCTACGCAGTATATACTATATAATATAGATGGTACATGTAAATTGTCGGCTCAGCCTATTTAGGTATTCTTTCTATTCTATGGGTGACAAAGTTTAAAATGTAATCTCTGACAAAATTCGTCCTTTTGGTGAGAGAGTTCATTCGGGTTCGCTTTTATTATTTTTTATGTGAAGTATCTGTATTAAAAGTATTATAATTTGAGGTGTTAGTAATATAATTATCTTCTTAAGTACGGCAATTTTACGTGATCCGAATAAAGTAAAATGATAAATACAACATTAATATTAAAATTCACATTTTTGTTAAGTTAACGTTACCGAATATAATATATATAGTATAGTAGGAGAGAAATAGGTGTATAACACATATACTTAATATAATAGTAGCATAACTATTCCATCATATGTATATAGTATTTATTTTTTATTATAATGATTATACTATAATATGCGCCGATAGTATTAAAGATAGTATATATATGCATAATTCCCCATTCGTTACAGTTATATAAGTATAAATAATAGGTAATCATTATATATACTTAATTATATATACTAGACTATCACCGGCCCTTCCTAGATAGCCCAGGCAGATAAGTTATCGTTGACTTTTTTTTATAAATCGCTGACACCTTTCCAATACTATAGGTAAAGCTTGCAAGGTATGACTAGCGTGAGGACATTTTGGATGTGGGTTTCCGAATTTTTTGTCTTGTAAAAAGCATGTTCTATACGCGAGCATCTATTCTTGTGCTTCCCGCTCACATCATTTCTTTTACAGAGGGAGACATTTTCAGACTATGCAACCGTTTATTTAACTATATAAATACTTTACTTAATAATAAAGCATCAATAAATAATAATAATTTAACCAATAAATAATAATAATAAGAACCAAGAATAATAATAAAATAATAAGTAATAATCAAAAATAAAATAAGGTCAAAGTGGCTAAAGCCTGCATCATCGTAATCGAGACCACGGGCCTAGCTACCTACAGTAGCACAAAATATACTATTTGGACACATCAGCGGAAACAAAGGAGGGTTTTAATTTTTTTTTTTCATCATTACGCCACTGAAATATTAAAAATAAAAAATTATTATGCCCTCATTTAGGGGCTCGATGCCGACGGAGGACAGGGGTGGACGAAGTCCCCCCATTGCCACCGGTGCAAAGGTCCCGAGAAGAACCCTCGACTGCCTGCCAGCTTTGCGGTTTACCCATGGTATTTCCCTTTAGTTAAAAAAAAAATAATAATTCTACTAAATTTTACCCTTTGGTATTACTTTAACTAAAATAATAATAAACCCTAAATAGGAAAATAAATTTTTTTGAAATAGTTACTGTAAAAATAAAAAGACACAAATTATAAAAAAAAATAAAATAAAATAAATAAAAAATAAAAATTAAATATAATTTAACAGGGAACAAAAAAAAATTAAAATTAAGCACAAAGTATAACTGTACGTTCAGGATGAATTTGCTTCTTTAAACCCCTATAAAATGCTTAAGTATTTATAAATATAATATAACTATATTATATATTTATTATAATATATATATATATTATATAATATTATTTTATATAATTATATACCTATTTATATATCATCATACAATATACCTATATATAGTTACATATATATATACTAAATATACATTATCATCACCTTATAATATACACCCTAATATAGCTATACCACGTGGCCAGTTTTGTTGTAAACTTGGCAATGGAAGTGCGAGAGTAAGGTTTATATATAATATATATTAGTTTAGTACGAATACAGCATAAATCTAAGTATACACATAAATTATATATAATATATATATATAATATATATATATAATTTATATATATTATATTGCATATAATCTACTATAATATAATTATATATTATATATATATAACTGATATATATATATATCTTATATAAATATATACTTATTTATATATATATAGAATAATTATTATTTAGTCTATACATATAATATAAACTTATATTGTACCATCTAACTATAATAATACAGATGGGAAAAGACTTTAGACATGCGCTCCAGAGCCACGCCTTTGCTCGGACATGAAGCGAATAGAACTGCTTAAATAGGTCTCGAAATCATTCTTGATAATGAGAAGTCAGGATCAAGGCAAGAACGGAATGCGTAAAGTGTAAATTTTACAAGTCTTGTTAGTTCACTAACTAAGGAGAGGTTCATTCTTCCTCCCGAGGGTGCACCCGATATTCGCGCTTAATAGCCCTTGCTTGCTCGCTTCTCGGAGCGGGTGAGTTTAAGGTTCCTAAAAACTTTGGGCAGACCCGACCGCCACATTCCTCTGGAGGTCAAACACCTGACCGAAAGGTTCTTGGTTATTTTTGACGTACAGCACAGACTGACGGCACTCGACGTAGCGCATTACACAAACATTATTATATTTAACTTATACGTCACAGTTCGATTAGTATAGTGTATCTTCGAGGGGATCAGTGATTGCATAGGCTGATGTTTACTGTACAACCCTTTTTCACTGCGCTCTAGCTTCAAGACAGTGAATCCCGGAAGTACCGAGCACCTTGCGCCACGCATGCCCGCCCCCCGCAACCAGACGCCCAGCCGCACTCGGAGCATGAATCTTCCCTACTACACACCCGGCGACCCTCTGGCTCACGCAATAATTTACACAAAGAGAGTCCGGATGTGAAAAATATAGATGGCAGGAACCATCAATTCGTTTCACGAATCGTACCCAGGATCCTCGAAGCGGGGAAGCGGAGGCGCCACCCACCTTCCACACTCACTTTAAATAGTTGAAAGTGTGTTTCGTAATTGCTGAAATTGGTGAGCACTAGTAATTCAGATTGAGATCTCGTCCTCATAAAATTTTGGTAAGTGAATCCTGCTGGAGTTGCTTCCAAGCACCCGGTGCTGAGCCAGAACTCTATTTCTCTAATAGCATCGTCTTTTCCTCCATCGAGTTTGTTAAAAATAAAACAGATTCGTAGTACAAGACAACACAAACCTATCTTCACAGTGTGTGCCTTATCTATAAGTTTATATAAGTTATCTTTGATTTCGAAAAGGTTTCTGACCCCCACAAGAACAGAAAGTAAAAAGAAATAAAAACAAATGCAAAAATAAAAATAAAAAATTGAATAGAATGAAAATAAATAATCATACAATTCTTACCTCGTTAATTCAATTAATCCAAAAACGTATTTACATACCAAAGATCAGTAGAATCAGTAAATCAATCAACCTACCTGGAGTCTACACCACTCCCCAATTCATAACTGCATGATCACTCCACTTCTTGTTCTTCACCTTACCATCCAAACTAAGTTTTTCCAACTCCAATCGAAATGTCTGACTAAATTTGAATAAGGATTTAACATCAAATTATTTACTAAAGATGATCTAAATGTTTACCTCACAAACCCAAAAGTAAGAAACCAGTAAATCAAAGCCATGCCCTTACAGGTCCAACATCTCTGAGAACCATCTAGATCTATTAGGCTATGCTACGGTAGATATTTATTTAACCATTATAAAAATTTGTAACGTTTAACAATACCCTAATGAAGCAGTAAATTCAACCATCATAAACCAATTCTATCTCATTCCACCTTAATCAACCACTTACATTTCCACCAATTCACCTTCCGGCCACACAGCACCTGATTGCATATTAGATCTAAAATTGATACTACTTTGAATTCAGTCACATTGATTATAATGATCAATATTTGAGATAAACATAAACAATACGAAATGACAACCTTATCTTTTTATTCTATATATACCGTAACTTTCCCGATATTCAAATTCTACTATCTACTTTCAATTTGTCGACGGTTATACACATGTTCCTATCCTTAATACAAAATTACTTTTCTCCTTATTGCCAATCATCTTAAACCCATAGAATAACCATACCCGACATTGACAAACCTGACCACTCTTTACAATACCAGGGGAATTTCATACAAACTGTAGAAACCGTTAATCAAGTTACTAACTATAACACAGTAAAAGTGCAACTTAACCCACCATGGTAGGCAAAACCGGTACATACATCTTGATACTTCTTTCAAGCATAAACCTATCATCGTAACATATTAACACTTCAATCTTAACCACTAACAAAGGTAATATTTTAATATTTATAATCTACCACAAACATTGGTAAATCAGACGTACATCACTCAAAGTACTTAACATAATAAAGTCCAACATTAATAAGCTATACATACGCATTCAATGGAACTAAAAATGCATCAAAGTACCATTTTAAAATACAATTCTTTTTCACAAAAACAAACTTAACATTAACAACACAAATAACTGTACAACAAGCACACTTAACACCAGATAAGGCACGCAACAGGTTATCAAAACGACCTAATTCTACTTTCAACGCAAACTCTAACATATTAACGTTAATCTTTCACTAACACTTCAACATTTAGTAGCATAAAATTTATACACATTGTATACAATTAAATCTGCAATACCCTTTGATCACCCACACTTCAAATATTCAAAAGCCTCCACACTAGCATCATATAAAGAAAAAATAATGCACATTGTCATAGACAACCATTCACAATTTACACAACAAATACGTTTACATTACAAAAGTTAACATAACAACATAAGCACAACGATTGGTATGCTGAACAACCAATATGCGGAATTACATCTTATAAGTATCTTTCTACACTCACTGTTACATAATCCAGACATAGTCTCAACTATTATATTACATTAACACAGATAACCTAACATATCCCCTCATGTAAGACCCTGCGCACTGACTTAGTCTTTACATCCACATTCTGATTTAATTGCTTCCAGCAACGCTTTCTGCATTCACAGGACGAACTTTCCTACTACCTCTGGATCATCCGTTTCCCTTTTCATCCAACATACATCCTATTTAATAACTCAGACACGTTGTTCAGCTGCTCACCGATCATCCTAACATAACTTCCCACCGAGAACTGTCCTCACACACCGAGGACCACAACCATAACCTTACTCTTATCTACGTTTTCTTTTTCTTTCAAACCACCTCCTTTTAAAACTGCCTCTGCAAAGTTCAACTTACCATCTCTCAAAACTCTTACGATTCACCACTCAAGTAACAAACCATATATATATATATATATATATATAATTTATTATATCATACCGTATATATATATATATATATATATATATATATATATAATACTATAATATCTATATTATATATATATTATATACTAATTAGTATATATATATTATATATATATATATATACGGTAATATATATATAGATATAGTATATATATATATATATTATATTATACTTATATATTATTATATATATTATCTAATATATTATATTAGTATATATATATATATATAATTATATATATAATATTATATTTTTATAGTTAGTATTATACGGTATATATATTTGATATATATATATTGTATATACTATACTATATATATATATTATATATATTTATATATATTTATTATATATATACTATATATATATATATACGTTATATATATACATATATATATATATATATATATATATATATATATATATATATATATATATGTTATTATAAATATATATATTATTTATATATAATATATATATATATATATATATATAATATATATTATAATATACGTGTATATATCATATATATATTATATATATTATTATATAATATAATATATATATATATATATTATATTATATATTTATATATATATATTATATTATATCGTAAATATTATGTTATATTATATTTATATATTTATCTAGAACTATTATTTATATATCTAATATTTATATAATTATAATTATAGTATCTATATATTTATAATAATTATATCATATTTTATATTATTACCTTATATAACATACCATATGGTTTAATTTCGGACCACTAACTCCACACCTACTCCATTATATTAAGTGGAAAATGTAAGACCACAGCCTCCAATCTCTGTAATCCATGTGTCATATCCTTTTGTTTCAAGAGTGTTCTTGCAAACTTTTAAATCTTGCTGTTGAGTGTTTGGTGGAATGAGTATGATTCCAAATCCACCTCCTCCAGCACCTGTTAATTTAGCATGAAAGCCACAATCTTTAGCAATAGCGATTATTGTATCTAACTTTGAATGTGAAACACCTATAGCACTTAACATGCACTGACTCATGTCAATTAACTCACAAAGCTGTAAAAACTTTAAATTTAATATGTCACTACTAATACTATTACTCTTCATTTCCCTTAAAATAGATAAGGATGATTCAGCCAAATTATCCATCGATGTAAATAATGGTTCCATCAAGGATGGAAGGCGATTGTATTTTTCCTTCACGCTTTCCACCATAGTTTTTGTGTTTCTTGAAACTCGAGTATTAATTAACATTATTGACAAAGGAGGTGGAGATATAAGATCAATTTTACCTGCTTTGAAACTCACACAACCTCCATAGGTGCAAATAGCATTGTCAATCCCAGAAGGTGTCCCATGGACTATCTTTTCACAACAAAATGCCCATTCGCTTATTAATTCTAAAGATTTTTTAGAAATTTTGTTTATATCAATTGTGGGATTGTCATAATTAATTTGTCCACTTATTTTCGTAAGAGCTGCCGCTAAACATACCGCGTAGGCTGCTGAACTTCCTAAACCAGCTCCCACTGGCATTTCACTTTTAACCTTGATAGAAAAAGGAATTGGGTGAGCAAGAATTTTTGTATACAAATAGAAAAAAGCAATTAATCCAAGCTCTGATTTCTGCAAGTCTTTTTTATCAGAAATGCCAATGAAAACTCGAAGAATGTTTGATTCTCCTTCTGACATAGGAACCGGTTTCGTATCACATGGGTTTCGGAATATTTTTAATTTTTCAAATAACGAATTTAGAGCAGATATATGCCAAGATTTTTCAACATTGATCTCCGGTAAATGGAGTTCAACACATCCTTGGGCAGCACTTATGGTAAGTTGAGTTCGAAGGCTTAAACTGAAGGCTAGGGATCGTTTCCCGTACACAACGGAATGTTCCCCAAAAAGAATAACTTTTCCCGGAGCACTCACCACCAATGGGTGTGCGAGTGCCTCAGGAAATGAATTTGGTAGCATGATCAATCACGGTTCTTCTGCCACTCTTCAAACTTTTCAGGAGTCATTGTTTTCAGAGAAAGAGCATGAATGCTCTTCATTTCTTCACTTAAGGTTTCATTAACAAGTCTAGAAAAGAATATATATATATATATGCTACACCAGCAAGTGATTGCAAAGTTATACTGATATAAGTGGATAAAGTGCCAAAATGAATGCCAATATGAATAGTGACCAGAAATGAGATTTTCCAGCATAGTGCACAAGGTGAGTGCCACAGTAGTGTCTCAAAAATGAGTGCCACACATTAGTGCAACACCAAACTGAGCTGCCACTTTTTTCAAGCACTTCTACGCGTCTAAAGCCTCCCCTGAGCCGTAAGATAGCACCAATAGGGTGTCTACCCCTAATTGAAAACGAATAAGTAATCGAGTGTGTATATTATAATTTTCTAGCAGCATGTTTAGTTTTCTAAATATAGTTTAGATTAATTATTTTTTGATAACAACTTTATATATCACTGATAATTTCCAAAAGACACTTACATTAATAAACCAATATACACTATGACCACTACACCCACACACAAGTTACAACTTACAACTTTACATATCTCACTAACACAAAGTCGATATTTTGATAAGCCTCTCAAATAGCACCAATCTAATGCCTCAGCATTGATGGCTCATCAGCATTTAAATGACATCAAGAGCAATAGTTTATTTAAGTAATATCTGCAAAAAAAAAAACTCAAATTAAACATTGTAATACATCAACTAAAAATGTATAAAGTTATCCCACGTACATATCCGTATTAAGATCTTTATACATACATAAATAAAATTGATGATTCACTTGTATGAAATATGAAATTCACCTTTGAGGCTCATCCTCTTTCAACCACATCAATAGAACAGAGTTAATATTAATTTCTTCCCCTAGTTCATAAGCTGCCCACCAGAGCGCAGCAAGCCCCCTCCCCGGCTAAGGATGGAGGCCCCGCACCCACAGTTGCGACCCGCCGCGCGAATGAAAAAGTATAATATACTATAAGTTCAATTCATGTTTATTCTTTATACTATAAACATTTCACTTAAGAATGTTAACGTTTTACAAATATATACTACGAGTCATAATATCAATATTAAATTTTCAAAACTTAAAACCATTTTATATGAAAAAACAATTATTACGAAAGACGAAACCATAAAACTGATAACTCATTACAGAACCTAATTATTTAGACACATATATTTATTAACTTATTTTGACTAATACTAATTACTTAATACTTTAATTTATAAATTTTTAAAAAATTGTATGTAGAAGAAAAAAATTACACTTTTATCTGATATGGAAACATTCATCTTCATCATATCTATAAAAATTATATTAAATAACAACCAATTTTAACACTTATGACAAAAAATGCGAGTAAAATACAATAGATAAAGGATTGATACCTAAACACCTAGGGGAATTAGTAATGCCTTTGTTTTACGGCTTTACTGCTTTAACTTTCACTCATTTATCTGCTTAACTCAGTTTTACTGCTAATAACAGTGGCTGCTGTAGTACTGCCTTATAACTCATGTTGTTTACTGCTGTTAACATTTACGACTTACCTGTTGAACAGCGACAATGGGTCGTTAAACTCTTAATTCTTTTAAATCATGACATTACGACATTAAACTCAAGTTAATATTATTATTAACATATATGTTTTCTTTTAGATATTTTTTAGTTTTTTTGTAATTAGCTTTTTTATTATTATTTCTATTTTATTTATTTTGTTTTAATACTTTTATTTTTTAATTGCTAATGTAAGAATAAAACACACAGAGTTTGCTTATAATAAACAATTTTATAATTTTAATTTAAAATTGTACTAAAATTTATTTAATTAAAACAATTATACTAAGTGGCGTCTTTGAGCAGATTAAAGCGAGTAAAAACAATAAAAAAAGGTGTTATTACCTAACACCAAAAGAGGATATAGTTGCCATTGTGTATACTAGCCATGATAACATGATAATCCTCCTGACCTAACTCATGTTTTACAGTGGAAAATAAACTGTGATACGCTTTACTGCTTACAAAACTCATGTTTTTACTGCTTAACTTTCTGCTTCTACGCTTTAACTCATCGTTTTACCTGCTTCTAACTCTCTGACTTTTACTTTTTTAACTCTCTGCTTTACTTCTTTAAAATACTTAGTGATATTTATTAACATTGATGTTTTCTTTTATATTTTTTATTTTATGCTCTGATTTTAAATTGTCTCCTTAAAATTTATTTTCTTGCACATTTGATTTTGTGAAGTTGTTAATTGTTTTGGTTAATTTGTAATGTAAGAATAAAAAACACACATATTTTCAAACTTTATATAGTTATTTTAATAAAAAATTGACAAATTAAATATTTTCACTTTATTGTTAAGTTGGTTGATACTTTACAACCCTCCTAAAGCCTAGTAAAGCGCAGTAACCCTGACTAATCCAAATAAGAGTAAGTGGTGTTATTAACCCTAACACCTAGGAGCCATTAGCTATGCCCAGTCTCTTCTCCACTCCGACCGTATTAACCTTGCTCTTAAGACTTCTTTAAGCTTACAACTTACTGCTTTTATAGCTCATTGTTTTACGGCTTAAACTTTCTGCTTTATACAATAGCTATTAATAACAAATAAACCTTATGATCTGCTTTACTTATGTTGTTAACTTTATACATGGCATATTTAACTAATCTCTTAATACCACATAAGTAATTTTATTTTTTATACATTATGTTTTTTGATCTTTTGTTATTAATATGCACTTCGCACTTAGTTTATTTTATTAACTTATTTTAATCGTTATTTTATTTAATTTAAGTTTTTCTTTTATTTATTTTTCTAAAATATATATATAATATATAAATTATCAAAATAAAATGCGTCATATTACTTAGCACAAGACGATGTTATATTATCAAAGCTTTATGACAACTAATATATGTATTCCATAGTCAAACCGCTCCGAGACACAACCGATACACGACACACACATACACATACTATCTACCTACATATCACCATCACACGTATTATTAACACCACTTTATAATTTATCACACATTATAAGAGTATCAGACAACAAATAATGCGACCAATGGACCCTTATGACGAGCTTAACATTATGAGCAACTATCAGTTCCCAGTTATCGCGAGACTAGAACAAAGTTTGTACCGATCGAACATGTTCATTCATCAGACATGCAGTGTGCTACAATCACACAAAACACAGTTGTCTGTCACACACCTCATCACATGCACAGCCGAAGCGACACACTCGGTAACACTGAGACACCACTTATATAATACAATCATATTTCTTCACAGCGGATCATAGATGCTTACTATTTACAACGCATATTCCCGACGTCTAGATAGCAGCGAGCGTATCACAATGAAATGCGATTCTCACATGTAGGACAATTCTATTATCAATATCTTAATAACTAACTCATACGAAACATAGAAACAAACTATCTACTATGAATTATATGCTTACAACCTAGTAGCTATATATAATATGAAGCCACATGTACAATCGTGCTCTAAACTCCAAGTTATCAACAGTTAATACACCCTTCCAGAGACTCTAGACTGCAGAGAGTATAGCGTAGTACATCCACAAGACCAGAATCTTTACTTGCTGCTAACAACTTGCATCTATCATGACATTAACACGCCAACAAACATCACCCAAGCACACTACTAACTCCAAACACACAAACATCACACCGCCAACAAACTCTATCTGTAGACAACCAGAAAATCACCGCCCACCCACAACGTCCGAATATAAAATGTTTTAATCTCTAAAACATCTTTCCCCAATAGCGTGTTATAAATAAACAATAACAGAATCTTTAACAATTAAAAAAAAATAATAAATATACATCGTTAACATTTTACATCCTATAAAAAAAAAATAGAGCTTAAAAAATTTCAAGAGATAATTATCAGCTGAGAGAGAAACTAAAAAGACTTCGAATACATATTCAAAGTTCTATATATCAAATTATACTTTCTCGAGTAAGACACAATACTGATAATTAACAATAAAACATAGATTAAATATATGTACTCTTTCCATTTTGTTTATGCTTCAAGATATTTTATAGACCTAGATTCATAATCAGCCAGCTGTTATAAGATTCAGACTATAACTTTACTAAAAAAATTTTAGGTTGAACACAAGCAAAAATTTTTAATTCTAGAATAAAACCCAAAACAAATCACACAACGTAAACCACATCCTGAGCCAAGGCGCGAAAATAAATCCAGTAATACCTAGATGGTGCGAAGCCACCACACACGAGAACACACACTTCCGTAGCACCAATAGTCTTAACAACCTTTGTAGAGCATGTAAACTTGTTTCCCAAATAGGACGACAGCGGTATGATTCCGTCGTGTTCTCTACCTACTCTCATACTAAAGCGACCATCCATGTATGTCCCACACAACATAAATGCAAAGGACTTATCTCTATTTGTCTTATGTTTTGTTCACTATTTGTTAAAATTTAAGAGCTTAAGTATAAGTACATTATCATCATATACAAAAAATTCTACGCTTTTTGCTTACTCCTTGTTTCTATAAAATAGTCTACTATCATCAGATCCGCGCCTCATGGTTTGGATTAAATTTAACTACACCACTATGCTGTGAGAGCTCCGTTTGTTGATCCAGTTTGTAAGAGTCAACTGTACACACAACTCAAAATAATTCAAAACATAAAAATATTAATTAATAATAAATATATTTCATACAGAAAACTTCCATTTAAAAACATATTTCTCAAAGTTATTTATGATAAGAAATAATATATTATATAAATTGTGTTTTCTTCTTATATATTATTAGTATTAATTATATATTATCATAATGTACATTCACAATTAATCAACTATATAGAAAACACAATCATGAACCCGCACATCAACTACAGTAATATATTATACGATAATACTGAACCTCTCTCTCTTGATTGGAGTATAGTAAAGAGTGTTGATAAATATAACTATACATTTAGGTTATCTATATTAAAGTTTAAGATAATCCTTTTTGTAACCAGTAGCGAGTTCGCGAATCATTACCTAGTGTCCAAAACTCAACATGTCCAAATGGTTCCATAAAGTTCAAATAAAAAATTTCACATAACGTTTGAACACTTGATAATATCTAAGTAAGATTATATTATGAGTGAGTCAAGCAAATAAAATATCTTTATACGGATTTACTAGGCTTCTCGGCCATAATAACTCCACAACCCTGGTATATATAGTATCATAAAAGAATTTTCGTAACTTACACTTGATAAAAAACACTTCTTGATTAATTGTTTTCGATACAGACTCAATATTATTATTATTGAGCTCTCTTAGAAAATATTATCTGTCTAGCATTCATGCGATAACATAGAATGGTATATAGTTCGCCAATCGTATTTCCACACGATCACGTATAATCATGTCCATTTAATTTAATTATTTATATAAAAAATATTATCCAAACGATGAGAAAACATATGCTTGAGATCTAGGTAAGATTACTTTAAAGACAGGTAAAAAAGGAGAATAATGTTTTCTATATACTTTACTATGTATCCATAAGTAGATATATATAGAATATATATATAGATAATCCTTATCTCTAAATGACCTCGTATGTGATTTTTAGTAGTTACGAGAATTATATATTTTATATACGTTACATTTACAAAATGTAACTTATTATGTTTCATACACTGTGTATTTGTAGACAGTGTGTGTTTATATTTATCTTTTAGATTTATAGCGGATGATTATAATAATAGGTAACATAGATTAAGTCTTGCCTATCTTTCCAGCGGACATATTAAAAGTGATTTTTATTTTAAAAAATTATGTATATTCAATATTTATTATAATAATATAAAATAATAGTGGTTGCAGAAGGCGGATTCTCTGATGCCATCCCATAAATATATTATATGCGTTTAACTCGCTATTTTGTCCGTCATCCCAATGTGTTTTCAATACATAAAATAGCATATACTTAACCAAGAAGAATAAAAAAAACGTTCAAAACTGTCAGCATGAGCGTACCAGCGAGCTCCCGCAAAGGCAGCCACACCCCGCGACACCCGCGAAGCATAAAAGCTACAAAGCCTCGCCAACGTATGGTATGCTTAGATAACTCTCTCGAGCACGCTTTCATTTATCCATCCCAGTAGTCTCATAAGCCCACCCGGCATCAACGGATCAGCCTCGAGTGTACAGGCCCGCAAAATATGGTCCTGCGTATAATGTGTACAGAGACCGATTACTGACAGCCCACAGTCACGCTCGTTATGCCAATGTGCTCTATCACCGCCATTGAATGACAGCTGAATTCTAATAATTTATTATCGCTAAATCTTTTGGAGTAATATACTGATATAAATACACACCGCCCAATTAACTATAGTAAAAATGAGGCATTATTACTATGACATATAAGTTCACCAAACCGATGTATCTACAGTTGTAACGTTAATATAGAGGAATTTGATTTTTTATCTAGAATCCAGAAAAGTTGTTTTACGGTATTATCATTTGTCGATTATATTATTACCCTGTAGTTCAGGTCCTTTAATAGGTAGTAATCTTATATATAATCTCTATTGAAAAAAAAACACCTCCCGATCCACCTCATGTCGATCAAAGCCACCTCCGGCTATATCAGCGGCCTTCTGGATAGTATCAGAAAAGTAGATTTGCGAGTGGAGCGAATTCATCATTACGTAAACCTCAACCCCGAGAATCAAGAAGATAAATAATAAAAAACTACTTTAAAATAACTAATCTCTATATCAGACTTTATATTATCATGAGGGACCACATCCTTCTAACAACAACTATTTATTCTTACATTCATACCTATAATTAGAACATTTAAAAATATAATGCCAAAGCTTTCTCATTTTATAAGACACTATAAGCTATGTGTACTGAGCACAAAAATAAGTATATACGTTCACGATATTTCTTTTTTATTTTTAAATTATTAATCTAACAGATCAACATGTGATTAAAAATACCTAGCATTTACTATAATAGTATTAACCCCTAAATTAGATCTAAGAAATCTACATTAACATTATTCATCGATCTTCTATTCTTGATTCAACTCATAAATAGCTCGGCTCTATCATTACAGCACCCACCTACATCCAGACTACAACATTGTTTTTACGACTATCAACACAGAGACACAATCAATGGTATCACTAACACACACATCTTCACCAACTAACACTTCAAACATCTATTACATGAACCACCCTAACAACAGACGACATCTATCAGCCCCCACTTAATTTTACTTTTAAAGCAAAACACATCATATGGGACAAAATTATTTAACTTGAGAAGCGGCTCATAAACTTTTTTCCCTAACAGGACAAATCAGCATTTCTTTTACATTTTCTAATAGCCCATCTAATTATCGTCATTAGAAGCACTTACTCCTGGTAGATTTATAAATCTTTATTTATCTTATTGATTAGTAAAAGATCCGCGTGCTTCAGTGATAATAATTTATTATATAACTCAATTCTTCATTTTATTGAGATTACTCTATTGATTTATTATATAAGGTCGTCGCGAGTTAAAGCTCCTCTCATTCATACCCATTACCATATATTCTTCTTTTTTTACAACCTACTTCTTCCCCAAGTACATTGTACGTCAGACCTAATGTGTTATAGGTGATTACGCTCTTAGTGACAACCCACGAGAATCAACAGACAATTACAACGATAACGCAATAACTATCACAACAAGTGAAAAGAGAAGAGGCCAGCCCGACGTTATATCGTGACCCACTGCCCTCAAAATCTTCCTTAGTTAGATGAGAACTGCGTCCCACTCATGATATATGAAATGTGCCACTCCTAGAGCCTCGCCTTCTGACAGCGGATACCTCAACTTTAATAAACCTTTGACTGAATCTATTTCAGCGGATGGATATCATCAGGAGCTACGTGTATCTTCTGGCCCAGTTGGCTGCTAGTCCGTTCAACAAACTCTCTCCTCACAAAATGCACCCTCATCCTTTCTTCTCACTCACTTGCCAAACTCCATTCTTCTCCTTCCTATACATTCCACCATACCTGACCTCAATACTCTTATACGACTTTTTTCCCAGTATCCCTATGCCAGCGTCGATACCCAAACCAATCACTTACGCCACACTTACCAGATGATCTACATCTCGCTTACTAACCAAACCAGAGAATACTCATCATTCATTCCTATTCACAACACATACCCATGACCAAACCATTACTCTAATCATCCTTACCCTTCAATTTTCTAATCTCACTCACTCAACTCCCTACTTCCATCTATCAACATCACACACAACTCCATACATGATCTAACCACCTTCTACCGTTTTTATCTAATCATCCCCATTCATCACAACTCTTAAAACAGCCCCCTCAGAATACATCTCTACCCATCACATCGAAAACACACACCATTAAACTTGCTATTATATATAGCCGGATTCTTATTACCTCCTGTAATTCCAGTACCAATAGTTCTTCATAACTATCATAAACAATATACACATAGTTAAAATCTAAACAATAACGCCTCAGTATAAACCCTAAGCACACTACAATGAACCGTAAGTCCCTTTATACATCCAACTATTGAATTAAATTAGCACCAAGCATTATACTCTTTATCCGTGCCATTTATATATAAAGCTTCCTACTAATACTCTGACCATCATCCATTATCCCCTTTTAATCCCAACATTAATATTATTCACTATAAATATTTAACTTAAAGACATCATATTATTCATATCTATGTACTCACCAGTCTTAACATAAAATACTTAACCATCCAGATAAGGGCTTGTCTCTCCACTCACTACAACCTCGCGCTACTCGGATCTTACAGAGTGACTTTTACTGTCTCAACACTGCCTCCTTTTTACAACACGCCTGGCCAACTGCACCTCTACCAAATCCGCAATGAAATTTGGATTTCACCACACAAAACCAAAAGTCCAGGATACACGAAATATTGCGCTACTGCGGATGACGCACAGCAAATATAGCATAAGGAGAGTAGGAACGCTATATAGGATCAATAATTAACTTGTCAGCCTGAACGGTATAGCGCACGCGACGGGCTGGAGGAACGCTGAGCGGAGATGACGCACCAGCAGGTAATATGTATGAGCGAGTGAGTATTGGCTGTCTATATATTAGGTAGCTGCCGGGTATGCGCGGGCTCAAAATGCAATCCCGCGGTAGTCCGCCTCTATCTCGGTGCGCGATATGTTAGTCTTCACTATACGGATCCGTATTGAATTACACAGATTATCTAATTCATATTCTGAGGGGAAAATAATAATTATTCCTCAAATGCTCGAGAGTAAAATTCCGATTAGATAATACTTCATCTAGTAATTCAGTCACTCGTTGCTTATAAGATATAATTATACACAACATACATTTGATTAAAATAACAAAAATCAGATAAGCTGTGCAATCACGTATATATAACTTACAGCTAAAATGTAGCATATGCATTTATTAAAATGATAGTTTAGGGTATCTATAATGAATAATTAAAAGAACAAACACTATATACTTGATTTCCTCACCAATATTTAAAGAAACAAAGTGAGTTTATCAATATTTTCATAAAATATGAACAATATTATAATAAAATAATTTCATTACGTAACCAATATCACTATATAAATCATCGAATGGATATATACTAATATATTAGAGGATTATAAGATATATACACTATATACTATCATAGCCTATGACCATATAACTTTCTATATTTAAGAAAGTTCGAATGACGATTGTTGCCTTTTACCAAGTACCACTTACTGTAAATGATACTGATATTTCTATACACCCAGATAGGTCGCAGGCATTACTTTTGACTAATACTTCAGTATTGAATCACTAGAAAAATTTGTGGCGAACTATTGTTATCATTAAAATGCCAGAGTGCGGGTATATTTACTCATCCCTCCTATTCAAAAACTTTATGTCTATAATCAGAAAAGAATTAAGTACTAAGCACTTTAAATTGATTTATTCTCTCCCCACTTTATTCAGCATTTAAACCTTTAAGTTTTGATAGTTATGTATAGGAGTTTACAATATAACTTTAATAAATTAAGACACCCCGTCTACAAGAATAGCAAAAGGAAGTACCGAAATTTTTTACTTCCTAAATTTAGGCGCTTAGAACTGCTTTATGGGTACAAAGCATCGCCCAAAATTAATATGTAGACTATAATTATTTTGGCAATCTCCACAGAATAATTTTCTACACAACTTAGTAATATTAAGGGTCTACTTGAAAATAATGCAATAGATTATAATTGAGCCCTGAAATGTATATATAGAGACACTTACCATCCGCAACTGCACCGAGTCCAGATACTAATCTAATATATAACAGGAATATTATATCCCCTTAAATTAAGCTAAATAGACAGCAAAATTTTATTTTGTATCCGAAATGCACTCTAAACAATCTTATGAAAAACGTACCAGAAGAACGAGAGAGTGTTCATCGTTTCGTCATCATTCCCTATGAAATGATAAAGTGCGTGAGAAGTTAGTATGTTATTTTCTTACTAGTGTATATAGTATATTATATATAAATTATAGTTTTTTAACAAATCAAAAAATAATAATATATATATATATATATATATATATTGAGGTGTCTCACGTATGTTATCGTATAGATATCACGGATGATAGATTCCACACAAAAGACTCGGAAGTTAACGTAGTAAGCATCGTCGAGCAAATTAATTTTACAAAAGATAAATTGGAAGATACTGAATTTATATTTCTTTTATGATTTGGTAAGCATTGTCGGAGGTTGTGCTGCCACCGCAATACGAAAAAACTCAAGCCGCACAAATATAAACTGATAAGCGTGAAATGAATTCTGATATTATTTTAGTAGATAAAATTAAATTTTAATAGCTCTTTTCTGTATGGAAAATGCCACATAATAAAAATATATGTGTATATGCTTCTATACCTCTCGACAATATAGTCAGGCAATGGTCTTGTCGTTTCCACGCAATGTGTGTAACCCATAAACAGACTACAGACGGTCAGTCCGAGAAGAAATCATGTGCCACAATAAAGTCCGTATAAGTATCGTCCAATAATTTATAATAAATTAGAGCTAAATAACCACCCAAGATAATACAATGGCTAAAGTCATATCTTCTCATTACGCAGGCTGTCTGTACATCGAGCTGAGGAAGCCATACGTACAGGAGTGATTCATATGTGCATACAACATGTATCCATATTAGGCCACACATGTGCGAGAACCAATAGAGTATATGCATCGCGAGATCCAAAACAAGGCGGCTGGGGCATTCATCAGTGGCCTTGGTCATCTGATGCCTTACTATATTGAGAAGGGTGTACTGCCGACCGTATTGGAAGCAGCTTATGGGACCGCTGACATGACTCTTCGCTATCTACCGATTAAACTGGCATTGAAGGTATATAACAGGTGCTGCACATTTACAAGACACATGATCCGGTTGGAATAAATAGACCCCCGTTTAATTCATACTAACATTCACTGAGCATCACCCAGGTCTCATACTCATACAACAATATTTTTCAGTTATAGATACCTAATTAATATTAGGTATTAGCGGGCCTAGTAAGTAATGCTTATTCTATAGAGAAAACTGATAGACTAGTGACAGCAAATGTTTACCATCTAAACAAAAAACATATCCTTTGAAACCCCAGAGCTCTAACTACATTAAGTATTGTATCCCTCTGTTCAAAAGATCAGAGTGAGTGATTAGATTTATTACCTTTATATAGGAGGGAGTATTTAAAGGAAACTATTCTAGAAAAAACTTAATTTTGAACCTATATTACTAACATGATAGGTGCCCAGCACATAATGCAGCTATAGTGACACCACCTCTACAGAACCTTGCAGGAATGGATCGGAAGATCTGGTCTATTTCCATGGCCTGCCGCGTTCACCCGACTTAACTTACCACCACTGGACTATTTTCTTGGGTAATCTCAAAACATTTACCTGAACGCGGGTTTAAATGAACCTATAACTCCGCGCGATGATCTTCGCCGTCAAATAAATAACGATGTAGGGGAACAACCCGGCATCACTGTCATGGCATGCAATGAAACCTGGCGCCAGAGGGTTGAGGCATGTTTTCGCGTGGATGAGGCGTCTTTCGAACAACATTGTAAATACTGTTTGTACAAGTTGAAAAACGAGACCGTAACGTTTATACTCACCTGTTCTACGTTTCATTTAGAGTTATAAACAATTTATATAAGTGACGAGTAATTTTTATGATTATCAATTTAACAACTTATACGTTTATATATGTGTTACATTACATGTATCGATAATATGAGCTGTCTTGAATACCAATTTTCAACCTTTTCCCATTCACGTTAAAAACAATTTGTGGTAACATTATGGACCAGCGTGGTGCATGGGTACTCCACGTGCGAAACGAACAACCGTATGCAAGAGAAAGAGATGTCAGAGAGAAAGTGAGAGAGTGTTTTTTATGTGCATTTCAACGAAGCCATAAAAAATATACCCATTTGACATTCGCATGTTTGTGCGCGTTTTCGTATTGCGCGCGTGCGCAGACACCCAACGTAACAGATCCCATCCTCCTTAATGAATCAAATAATCGAACTTTCCTTCTATTCCTACACTTTTCATACTTAAAACATCCGGTACGGTGATACACCGCGTTGTAGATCCATATGACTCGTGAGACACCTCGTGCACTATAGTATATTATAGAATATTATAATTATATATATATATATATATATAATTGATGATTTTGAAATAAAATCTGTATAATATATATATTAGTGCAAGTGATTAATAAGTAAAATACTGTTATATTATATACGGTATATAAATATATATATAATTTACACCTTTGAAATTTAAAGGAACTCCACATATTTTCTGAAAAAAATTCTAAGTCCAAAAATCAATATATCGATATAATATATAATATATAATAATAATGTGAGTTAAATAGTATAAGAGATATAATAATAATAAAATCTTGAACTAAATATATTAGACCTATATATATACATATCGATATATGATTTTGGACTTAGAATTTTTTCAAGAAAATATGTGGAGTCATGTCTGTAGCGGATTTTACGCTAAAAATAAAAACCTGAGTGCTACAGTAATTTGAAT
Organism: Trachelipus rathkii; assembly: GCA_015478945.1. Lineage (NCBI taxonomy): Eukaryota > Metazoa > Arthropoda > Malacostraca > Isopoda > Trachelipodidae > Trachelipus > Trachelipus rathkii. Next base: position 11,056 of record JABUQX010086177.1, on the reverse strand, counting down.
CAAGAAAGGCGTGAGGCTGTCTCGAGGATAGATATTGCGAGATGTACAAAAAAAGAAAGGTATCAAAATACACACCTTTACATTATTGAGCACTCAAAAATATATAACACAATCATAAATACCACAAATCGGTGGCTGAGAGCGAGAAACCGTCGTTACTACCTGTTCCTCCTCCTCCAGAACCTACTAAACTACTACAATAGAATATATTTGACACACTGTCTATATGCGCATATATAAAAATGATACATAGCTACAACCTTTACCTAGTTCCGACTCACCAGTGTTATTACAAGTCGTAACCAAGTATGATATTATAGAGATGACCTACACCCTATATCATACAACATCTACAAAACAGTATAATAATCATAAAAAAAAAAGTATTAACATAATTGCAATAAATCGAGAATGATCAATAAAAAGTGTACCCATAACTAAGTAGCTAATGTGCAATTATTATAAAATAGTATTTACGAGTTGTACCACTAGTTCTTATTAAGAAAATGTTCTCTACGTTCTATATATAGCTACCTGATTAATGGTTGATCGCTATCAGCTCTAGTTTAATAATTAGTGAGTGCTCAAATATATGTTAATCCAAGTTATTTACTAATTTATATGGTACCACACACAATTTATTACTTAGTTTCAAATTTATATTGTCCTAGGTCCACTTATTATTTCCAAATTAACGCTTTTATTTTTATTTCAGTGTATACTTTCCCGTTATGTTTTTAGTTTCTCTCTTTCCAGGTTTCTCTCTTTTCAGCTTTAAAGTTTCCAATGTTTTCTTACTTATAATTTCACTTTTCTGATTTTATTGTCAATCTTTTAATTTCAGTTTAGATTTTACAAAAATATCAATTTCTTTAATTTTGACGGTATTCGCGATTTCAAGTACCACGATATCTGGAATACAGCTTCCACTTAAACAATCCAGCCACAGGAAGAAACTGGCACCATAAAGAAACAAATCCCAAAAAAAAAAACTGGAACAGACAAAATTAAACAAACCTAATGTTGATGATATTGCAATCGAGACACTAGATAGTAATAGAGAAAAGGAATAAAAAATGATAATATAAAAGTACATAATTTCCTGAGAGCCTTGACATACAAGAAGGAGAGTAATTATATTAATGCAATATAATAAATAAGTTAAATAATCATTAATCATAACATTAACACTAATTATTAATCCCCAAATCAACAATTAAAAATCTCCCCCGTTTATACAAAAAAAACATATCAGTATCTATTACCATTTAAAAATTAAGTAAATCTATCAATAAGTAGAAACAAATAGTCAAAAATAATCACTATAACGTGATTTAAAATAATTAAATCAGAAAAATAATCAAATCAAAAATAAAACAATACAATCAAACATAAAACCACCTGAGCCAAATCTAGGCGACCAGTTTTTTGTCACAACCTCTACTTCTACTCTATCTATCACGATCAACTAGCACTACCCGCTGAACCCAAACTAGAAGCATCCACTACTTGGCGTCTAAAACTTTCAAAATTAAATAAAAATCTACTAAGACCAATAATAATAAAATTAATGAATAAATAAGTAACTAGGATAAGACATAGTTAGCCCGTAGTTCCACCAAGAAAAAATTTCAAAAAACCCCAAGAAAGAGATTTCCTCCAGAACCTGAATTCATTAGAGTCTATGTAGGTAAAATTCACAATACAGGATACCACAGGAAAACCATCACAACTAATTTGTCCACAACATCTACCTACACTTCAAACCTACTTCAGACTCTTAAACATACATATTAATTAATAATCTCACTACGGAAGAAAAAAAATAGATACATGAAAAATCGATTAATCACCACGCATTCTACAATCATTTCACAATGTTCATTCAAACGTGAAGATGATGGATGCCGCCTCAGAAATGCCTAAGGAATTAAATAGTGATAATAACCAGAACCTAAATGAAGTAGACTACTTAGATCTATCTGATTCGCAGAACACCCATCACTCCATCTCTAAAGCATACACAAATTTAGTTTCTCCCCTTCTATAGATACCACTATCAATAACATTACAAAAAAATTAAACAAAATCATAAACTAGCCCGCACCAAAAGAAGGATTAGATAATACATATATGATACATCATGCAAATAACTCTACCCCAAAAGAGTTAATAAATAATACAAAATCACATAATAAGTGTACCATAAAAAAAATAATATATGACTAACCAAACCCATTAAGGAGCAATACAAATACTCAACTACAATGCACCACCACCAAACCTTAAGTATATAAATGTATCATATTTTATCCAACAACAAATAAATTATCTCATCCATAATAACACCCAGCCCACGAAATATAATCATCAACCTAAGCATACGACATTATACAGACTACCTACTATACTATACATAGATAAATAATGATTTTCTCAAATGATACATTTCAACCCTTGTTTACGTATAATTGAGCCAGGTCTATTCCGCCAACGCTCCAGCGGAATTCACCGGTTTCTCAAAAACGAATGTTAAATATATCTTACCTGATTCATGATACAGTGTCACATCAACCACCCCAGCCTCACTATAACTAACATCAGTTAGCATTACTCTATTACAAGTCTCAACAGATATCCGTAGAGCTCAAATCAATACAAACACGGCACTTGAAGCCTGATGAAACACGACTCAAACGAACAAGTTAAGAAACCAAGCATCCTAGCACAACCGATTAACTGACCTGTCCCTTCCATAGGATTGCCTGCGCCCACAGTCCCAACACAATCGCACAAAGCCACCATCACACTATAACTTACGCCACAATGCGTACATAGAATATGCTACTAAACGAACGCGTACCAACACTTCTCTCATATCAACAAAAAAGCATCCCTTCAAAAATCAACCACATGTATCTGCCCACTCATAACAGCGTATGCCTCATCGACTAGCTACCTAGAGGAGCGAATCAACGCACAAACCCTACCACACCAAAGATAATACCAGTAACCCATCCTGAGGCTAAATCTCCCCACTCACACCCCACCGCGCGTAATCTCGCTGAAAAGACACAAACAGATTCATGCCAAATACACACACACCACGTTGCACTCACAGACGCATAAAACCACTCACAACCACAGGTGTTTTCAGCCCCAGTGCTTACAATACTTAGAATCAATCCACCTCATGGTCCCTATTATTGCTTCCCACATTATCACCTGCAAAACATTCTTATTCAAGCCCAATCCTTTCTATAATGTGCACTCACAATTTTTCCTACCGTTTGCACGACGACCTTCTATCCCGATCCTACTAGAAGTATAACCCGCCTGACTGTATCCCTTTAGGATATAATATAATCCTTCCACAGTGCGTTCCTCTCATCAATGTCTCTATTCAACTATGTCTACCATAAAATAAACTTATGACGAACCATGCAAGACTATAAATTACCCAACTATCACTCCTGCAGTTCACCGTGTCTCGGCATCATCTCCCCACAAAACCAACCCTCCACGCTTAAGAGAACTCTTCCAAAATACTTTCTACTCATATTACTCTTTACAATATAGCGAAGTTAATGTCACTTATCACGACGTCACTATACAGAAAAAAGTATTCAAATATAACTGCGAAGAGGAGGAGATGTATAGCCCTAATCAATTTCGCCGAGCAATACCTTGCCTTTTACCAGATATACACCTCAACTTCGATTCATTTCCCTCCTCAAATCTAAATAAAAGAGTCGCCCCTAATCAATACTCAAACCTAACTACTATTCTAACAATATTTTCCAAAAACCATAAAATATAACACAGCCCAAAGTCAACGTACAGCTCAACCGACCATGTCTCATTTTCTTCTTTAACTTTCAAGAGAAATAAAATTGTGAAGTATTATTTACAAGGAGAGAAAGAAAGAAAGGATTACCAGACTAAACATGCTAACTTAACACATCTAGTTTATTATCCCCATCCACATAATCATCCCCAAACGTTCCATTTACGTCGCGCCTAAAGTTCTCAGGTCCCGAGATGACGCGAGCAAGCTTATCTACACAATAGCACCCAATCCTTTCGCTTCATTTCCACGCCAAGTCCTATATCATAAAAAATCATTCAACAAATGAGCTTTTCTTATAACTCCCACTTCCCCTTCACGTCGCACAACAAGCTCAGTGCCCACATATAACCATATCGTTATCATGCACGCCACTTTCATGACTTTGTCATACCAACCCAAAACCCACTAGAGACCAAACCTGTTTACAAAGCTATAAGAACATCCAACATTTCGTCGCCTCTGAAAAATTGCGTAACCCAAACTACTTTCACCCAACAAATATACCTGAAGTCAGTGCTAAATACAATAGTCCCCAGACAAGTAATGAACCAGCATCAAATTCCGTAAAAGAACCCGTCCACGTTACTATATCAGCCCATCAATCAGATTATATACTTATATCTTTGAATATTCCACGTAAATTAGCCCCACTGCGCTTCTCAGCTACATATGCTTCAGACTCGGACGCGCATATGCGTGTTACACATTCCCTCAAAAAACACATATAACCTCACGCGTCTCGAACACCAATAATGACGTCTAACTCTTACTTTCATTCTTCTTTCATGCCTCCTGTTCTTAGAGAGAGTCTTCTTCCTTCTTTTTTATCCTTTTTCTCATTCTTCCACAATCTTATCTTCTTATTCCTTCACAAATATCATTGCCCACTATTATTGCCCCTAATTCTCAACCACACCTTGATTACAGGCCTCTCCCGATTCCCCTATTCACCCTTCATCCTCATTCCACACGTCACTTAACTCATATCATCTCATAACTAACGATACCATCACTTTTTCATCCTATATTTTGGTTCTCACTCTCTCGTCCCTTCTTTTCACTTTCCTCTATCCTCTTATACATTACTCACGCCTTTTGAGAACGATGTCACTGTTTGAGTTCCATTCATGCTTCCCTCCATCACCATCAGGCAAACACATCTTCATATTCGTCAATTTCCTCAATTTTATGTATATCGCATTTTCTCTATTCCATTCTCTCATTCATTCGTTTCTCCAATCTCATTACATTCCCTCTGTTATAATATCTCTACTCTTCTTAATCAATTCTTCATTCTCTTCTCTACCTCATTCTCTATATATGTTATCTCACAAATTAAATACCTTTCCAACTTGCTCTAACTGCAAAATCTACCTCTTATCACCATGTTTACCCGCTGAGCACTACTATACTACTTACATATCTCTACTTTTACCTCAAGACCTAGCTTTACAGTACTGTTCCCCTATCCTACCTCTATCCTCATCGAGTTACAACAACCCCAACTGTAGAGAACGCACTAAAACAAAATAAGTTATAGTAGCAATTTTTTACCTAATTAAAAAAAAAAAAGCTGAAGCTCAAAGAGAATTGAAAAAATACCTAAAAAGGCAAATATACAAAAAAAAAAAATCCAAAAAACAAATATCAAAATAAACTACCTGGCACGAAGTTGGGCATGGGACGAACTTAAGATAACAACACCTCACTACGATTATCAACTTCTTACTATACACGATCAACACAATAACTTACCACGAGAGTAACCCAAAGAGTAAGAGAAGCATACCACAACTTTGGTGCGTACAATAAAGCCTCAAATATAAAATAAAAATTCATTACATATATATATATACATATTTTTATTAAACTAAATGAATAAATAAAGTAATCAGGAAAAAGTGATGGACCCGTATACACCAAAAAAGGATTTCAAAATCCCCAAGAAAAGGGATTTCCCAGAACCAAGAGTGCGAGTCTAATCATAATAATTCAAAATTCAAGCTTATCTATCAATATCAGGAGAAGGCATTACAAATATATCTGTCAGCCTATCAATACCACTCTTAGTGCTTTCCTATCAACACATACGACTCTTAAAACAATGTCTAACCAGTACAACTATAATTAAAATTGCCTTACGGCAAGTAAAAAATAATATAGATACGCACACAAATCGATAAATCACACTCATAGTACAATCAATATGCCATCAGATAGTGTCTATTCATTGCTAGCTAAAAGAGAAGCAGTATCTAGCTCCTGCGTTACAACAACGCAACCTAGAAATAAGAAATCTAGTTATGGCGCTACTGAAGTCAACAGAACAATCAACATTCACACTAAAACCACAATTATTCTCCCCCTTCATAACACTCTCAAAGGACAGACCAAAAATGAAAAAACCCCCAGACAGCAAGATCTAAGAAGTATACTAATGTACATCTAAAAAGAAATATACCCCCCACACGAATAATTAAGGAGCAGTTAATATACATCACATATCACCTATAAAAAGATATCTATACTCAAACCCATATAGGGCAACTTCACATACAGGAGCGATGAAATAGTACCAAAGCAGATATCATGACACCAAGCACAGTAATAACTAACCAGCACAGTATATCATAAGACTCGATACACTAACACCGCCCTTAAACAGGGTCCAGTATCAGGGATATCCGGAATAGACAACTATCTTCCTATTGTTATTTCCATTTCTTTTAAACCTTCCAGCGCTTTAACGCGTGATGATAACCCAGGTATTCACGTCGCTTATTCCGGCTAATTTACCACTAATATACACGGAGTTTCCCCATCCCTAACATAATTATATGTTATATAAAGGTAAAATTTTTTATTAACATTAACGAAACTATGATAATGTTTATAAATACTATTAATATAGAACTCATGAAAGAATTTTTTCAAATATTTTATACTTATAGGAAAATTATATTTTAAAAAACATTTTAATCAAATATAATTTAAATATAACATATAAATATATAAGTATATTATAATATATATATATTATGAGGTATTGTGACCGAATACCAGAAAAGGAGCGCTAATCCTACTAGAGTCCAAAGATAAACCTAATGGCGATACTATTTTTATTTAAGAGTAGTCATTTTGGATACTGTTTATCAATATACTTAATTTTTTAGGGGCACGAACCGATCTACTGAGATATCAATAGAGATAATTTACACATTGAGATTAGAAATATACTAAGAATCTATTTCCATGAGATACGCTCAGGCAACTCAGATTGCTTCCAGTTCCCGATATACAACAAATGATTTACTTAAGTTCTTTATAATATTAATATCAAAATAATTTTTTGTGCCCAATATATTGAAATTGTAATATTATAAATTATAAAAATAAGTATAATTATCTTAAAGCAATAATAAATGCAAAATGATCATTCAAGTAATAATAAATCGTATGTGTTTAGTATATACTAGAAAAAAAAAATTATCTTCCATTTCCATTTTCCAATAATATGATAATAAACAAATTTAGCTATACTTTTATGTTATTAACAAAATAATGTAAAGGTTACAAAAGAAATGATTACTTAAACTAGTTTATAATACAATATGTATGTATTATAAATAATGAAAGAAAAATATCAATTAATCTAACTGTTAAATAGCAACTATACGCAGACAAATCAGAGAGACTGCTATGAGTCCACAACCCAGATGCATAATAATATATACTCCGTGTAAGAGTTAAAAGCGGGTACCTATATTCATCTCCATATACTTCAAATTCAAAAATTCTCAATTGTAGGTGCAGAAAAACAGTCGAAGCTTGTCCTCTAGTACTGTCTGGCCGCCCTTATATCTCTTTCCTTCTTTGGTGTTGCATTCCCAGCGCGTACCACTAAACAAGTACAGTCGGCAGCTACACTCGTATCTGGGGAAATGAGAGAGAAACGTAAGATAACATATTGCTTTGCAAAAACCCTATTAAATCATAACTGTCGTATATATCTCGATTGACCCATTTTCAGTGCGCTCGAGCGCGAAGACGAATGAAGCCACATATTACTCTCTGTAGGTGATTTCATCAAACGAGGCAAGTGATCACCAATCGATCAATGTGATAATCGCAGTGGTGCTACATTCTAACGCTCATTTCAGACCAGATTCGACAAATATAAGATGAGTCCATCAAAGTTGAATTATCTTGCTCCAACTTATGGTATACCTTTTCTTCTTGCGAGTCCTTTTTCGAGTAAGTTCCTGTCGATTTCGCCACAAATGAAGGCTGTGAAGAACAATATATACGACATGCAATTTCGGAGACCATCAATGCTGAGCCATTACATTATCACTAAGAGATCTAACATCCAAATCCTGCTTACTCTACACCTGAAGTAGGTTTTATGTGCTGGAGACAAGCCCACATATACCTCGCACAGCGCATCATCAATAAGCTGTTGATCCCGGACGTGGTTGCTACTAACGACTTCCATTCTGTGAATCTTTTGTTGTTTTAGTTTGTCAAACAGATGTACAAGCATAGTCATTCCCCTCGGTCTTGTCCATTATAAATGCACTTCTAGAAGTTCATTCATCCTCGCGAGATGCCATTCTTTGGGTTTCAGCTAGCTCAAGGAATTCCTTAGTAGAACTTTCAATATCATCGACAACTATATGTTTATACTACCATTAAAGAAGGATATTTATTTGATTAGAGTTTGCGTATATGTAGTGATTATTTTATTGTTTGTTTTTATATTTTGTTAACATGTTACTACATATTGTGACAGAGAGTTGCAGTAGATACTATATATTTGTATATCTCTATAAAGACTAACTTCAAGACCTTTATGATAGTAGAGCAGCAGATTGTCCATAGAAAAGATAATTATTTGTGGCATCTATATCTTCAATTTACTAGAGTCCCATATTATCCGATCGCATTCCCTTATTACAAATAACGCATTTATAGCCATTAATGTCCTTAGGAGTGCTAGACACACTGCTCGTGCTTTGAGAACAGGCTCGATATTAATTCTAGGCTCAGGGTAAGATAGCTAGATAAAGGCTATGAAAAAGTTATGCACTTCTAGTTATTATATATATAGATAGGCCACTATTGTGGCACTCTCAACTTTATATATAGCTTACTAATATTGCCACTATCTATATACTTGCTAACTATATATATGTACTGAGCACTCATTGACACTCATTGCAACTCATTGAGGCCAAATATACCTCCACCTTACTTATTGATTACTTACACACCCTTTGATAGAGGGCGGCCATACTCATAACTGAGCACCATCCTAGGCACTCATCTAAATACTCATGAAGTAAACACTTAATATAAGCACACAATCATCTAAGATACTCTCATATACATCTAGGTTATGATTGGTAGAATACATCAAAGACCATCTAAGTGAATACGTGGCGTTCAAAATAAATGACCCATAGGTTATGGGTTAAGCGTCAAAGGACTAAATGATCATGGATCTAAACAAGGTATAAGACATCAAAAACGGACTATAAGTTCCCTAGTAAGTAAAGGACAAAAAATTATCCGATTGGAGTCAAATTTGACCCACGGAATACCAAAAGGATTGGTCTGAATAAAAATTTCCTATGGCCAAATATATTTGATACCCATGAGTGAAAGGAACCGCGAAGAGATCCCCAAATTATTTTGACGGGATGATGTCCCGGTTTACTGAGTCTGGAACTCAAACTCTGGGATATCTTCGTCTTATACGAGGTGAGAGTCAAGACTACAGTGCGTAAAAGACATGCCAAAAAGGGCTTTAAGCCACTCGTAGGAAGATTCAATATAACATTTACCGAGTGCGGAGCAAAGAGAGAATGTCCACTACGAATATATACGAGAAAAAAAAATAAGTATAGAAAGAGGACGTAAAAGTAGAACAAAATATCGGTAATAACGTATTACAAACAATATGACTCACCGCACCGGTTACTCGCGCGCAAACCCTTCTTCGAAGGTTGAGTCACCCTAAATATCGGAAACCCCGAAATATAAAGATTAACACTTATACAAAACACTTAGGGTTGTCTCCAAAAAATATATCATAGCTGCAAAATTGATGTAGGAGTGGTCTTTCTATAAATATATATTATTATATAGGAGTCGCAAATAGTAAATGGTATTGAGGGTTCTTCAAAAAATCACAGGATTTCTCTCATAATTAGATATATAAATTATTAGAGTGGTTATACGGATACATTAATTAAAAAAAGCCTTTAGGAGTTCTTATCCAAAACACAATATTAGAGATTGCCATAAAAAATTTATGATTTCTATCAAAAATAACCGGAGGCCGAAATATTAATTACTCATAAGAAGTACGGTTAAAAATGGTTGTCGAAAAAAATGATAAATAGAAAAAAAAAAAAATAGGGATAAGCCCCTAAAGGAAGATCAAGATAAAATTTACCGTGAGGGCAATAATAAAATTGCACCTAACTGCAGGATAAGATCGTAAAAAAATAAGGGGGCGTAAAATAGTATAGCGTATAGTATTAGGGTGGGGTACATACAACGGTTGCTGACGCAAACGTTTGGCGCAACCCTTCGAGGAGGTTGGTTCCCCATTTTAAGGGTGATAGTATGGATGCAAAAGATTTTAGGGTTCACAAAAATTTAGGGTTCTCAAAAAAATTAGCGGTTATCTCAAAAAATTAGAGGAGTTCTATGCAAAAATTAGGGTTCTACATAAAAAAATTAAGGTAGTTCTCAAAAAAATTATAGGGTTCTATCAAAAAATTAGGGAGTACTCCAAAAAATTAGGGTTATGCCAAAAAATTTATAGGGCTTCTCAAAAAAATACCGTGGGCCATAAATAATTGGATATACCCATAGAGGAAGAGACGGAGTGAAGGGATATGATTAGGTACGAAATTAAAAAGGTAAAGTCGCCATAAAATAGGTAAAGGCCTCAAAAAAGGTCAAGGTCAAAAACTAAAAAATTTGTGGCTCAAAAAAGGATAAGAACAATGGTCTACTTGAACTTGAGAGTTCAAAAAAAAAGTCAATAAAAAGGTCGCCGATCATCTTTCTACGAGTAGTGTTACATATATTATAGATCCCTCCCCTTACTACTCTTTTGATTCACAATTATCATAGAAGTCCTACCACCAAACACCATATCATTACTAAAACATTCACATGCCATAGGGCTTT
>JABUQX010086176.1:0-40701 GCA_015478945.1 Trachelipus rathkii | reverse complement strand
ATAATTTTATAGTAGGGTAAGACTGTAATCTATACATGTCTATATCATGATAACCGACTTAACTATCACCGCTATAATATAGTATATACGGAGATATATGATGTATTGTAATATTAATAATAATTAAGTTATAATAATAAATAATATCATAATATTAATATATATAATATATAAATAATATATCACTATATATATATATATATATAATATAAACTATTATATAATATATATATATAATTATATATATATATATACATATAATATATATTATAATTATTATATACTATATATATAATTTATACATATATATATAATAATCATATAATAGTATATATATATATATATATATCATAATATATAATAGTATATATATATAAGATATGTCAGATTTAATATAAATAAGCTCTCACAAGATCGATAGTCATAAAGAACTGGCAGGTCCTTATACAGTAAAACTAAAATTATATATTTGGAAGTCATCACGATAATTCTAAGTATTGAGCGATTTAACTGTTTTTATTTTTATTATTATATTATTATTAATGTTAAGGTATATTATATTAAATTATTTATTTTTTTTAACTTAAGGATAAATTACCCTAGGGTAAACCAAAAATATGGACAGAGTCGGGGTATTTATCTATATAATATAACTATATAATATAAGGAACTAACCGGATCTCTAGCATAGAATACCATGAATCAAGGAGCGTCGTAAACTGCATGAGAGAATTATGACTAGGTGTCATGTGGAACACGGTTCCTCTACGAGAGGTACTCGGCGCAACATTCGCGCAGTAACTGAGAGTGATAGTGATAGTGTGTTGATAGTGCAAGAGATAAGTATTTGGCGACGCTCCCGAGACTAGATGCCAAGACTGAGCATCGTACCTCCTCCGGGTAGGAGCGACATGCACTGGTGTTTCTGCAAGCATGAGACCGTAGCTCATTTACAAGCGTCTTTGTAATTAGAATCGCACCAGGGATCTATCGTGATCCATAGATTTCTAAGAACCGGCAGCGCCGGGGACCAACGCGCTCTCGAGGTTGATTGCATTTGGAAGATTGAATACTGCTAACCGAAATGCTTCTCCATCGTGTGGAGCAGCTCACAGTTCGAAAGGCTGCTTGAGCACCCCTAAATTTGGTGAACTGATTATTTTTCTTTGGAACTTTATTTAGGGGCTCGAGGACGTAGCAGGCGAGTAATATAGTACATCAGAGTAGTATAGAGGAGGTAACCTATTGATAAGGAGAGCTGTCTAGGAAGTACAGAGCGCGACAAATTGTTCTGATAAGTCTTATAGGGAAGACGTAGGATACTAGTCAGTTGCGTCATGAAAGAATGCGGAGGACTGAATTGCGCGAACACCCATGGTGCTCTTTAGGACCCGGTGCGTGAGCACCCAACCAGATGTATAAAGGATCAGACTCAGAAATACTTGAGCACCCTTGAAAGAAAGGTGGATGGAGTCGAAATGAGAGGAGATAGAATAAAATGGTGCATCTTAAGTATCTCTTTCTACGCCTTAGCACAGCATACTGCAACAATGAAGGTTAGACTTAAGGCTATGTAAGCTACCCACCACCGTCGCGCAGGTGTCCTGACCGTGTACATAGTAGCGTTCGTTAGATGAAAGGCTCGTCCAGCTTCCTGAATAACTCTCAATGTATGTCCTTCACAGTATCCGATAGATGATAGCCGTGTGTACTTCTTAAATAGGGATAAGACCTAATATGGTAGTTTAAAAGTGCCATTGTTTAAAAATCCCAGTGGCCAGTGCCAGGTAGGGGTCCATCTGTGCTCTTTTAGTTTAGTGATCACTCCTAGGTATGTACAAATGTATAAGCTTGTTTGCGTTGTAATTTTGTCTCCCGCTTTATTCACCCTTTCACAATATATGTATATAGGATAGAAAAGACGCGATATTAGAAAGTTTAATCATTAGAGATGTTAGACACTTTCCGGCAGTTAAACGTTAGTTTTCAGAATCAATAGGGTGATGAGACGTTTCATCATATTAATCATCTGACTCTTCGGCAACTCGAATCTCCCCCAACAGCATACTCACATATTACATAATTGTTACCGCTTCCGACTCATTCTCATAACCTAAACTGTGTTGCACGCATACGAGTTCCATCCATAATTCTATTCGGCACTCCCCGTTAAACGACCTCTGCTGACTTCGCTCCTTTTAGCGTACCCTTCACACTAATACTTTTACTCTCTAAAGACCGTGTTTAGGATCTGATGGAGCAAGCGTGGGAAAGAGCATCAAGGGGGGATATCTTCCCTTCCTCTCACCCCTCTACTTCTCAGGACCTGCACCATTACCCTATAATATGCGGATAGATTTGGTTTTGTGTGGCGAAGTTAATTCTAGGACAGTGAGCTGAGAATGAGTATCGTAGATTGATAATTAGATACAAGAACTCTGATCGGAGTATGACGTAAGAGATATTGATAGACGTTATATAATTCAACGCTAGAATAACGACGTAGAGCATTAAAGCTGTTACATCGAGTAGAGGATCAGCCTTACGGTGTTGAGTTCACATCAATACACCCTGCATTACGTAGGCTGAGCATCACACGCTCACATCGGAACATAGCTTCGAGGTTATAATACTATTATAATAAGGTATGGAGTGACATAAATGAGGATACTGATAATGCAAGTGTAAGTCATTGGAATTATAGTTAGTGAAATGAGTCCATGTAGTATAATACAGGAGCAACTGAGAATAGACATATTTAGTTGTGAACAATAGTAGGATGCGATGCAAAAGAGAACTAACATCCGCATCATCTGATGATGCCTAATGTTTCCATGGCGGACATCTGATCAGGAATGACTCATAATTGTTCTTATTGTATAAGGTAACCTGGCATTCTCTCAGACTACATCATGCTTGTGAGCAAAGTTTAAAAATCTGACCATAATTACTAATAGATAATAACAACTCCCCTATATATAGATAGTACCAAATCTAGACTAATACTTTATAATATAAAAGTAATATCCAGCATACATTTAATATGACGTCATAAGTCATTACGAAAGTCATTAACATTAAACGGATATAGCTAACGGCACTCGCTTAACTATTCCTTTCAATATCGCGTTAACGATAGGAACTAGATAACTCGAACCTTACTCGGATTATCACTGAGTATACGTATGTTAATCTACTCATACGTAATAACTACTATTTCTTGCAGCTAAGCGATTACCTACACCCTCTATATATTATATATATATATATCACCATATATATGCCAGATAAATTACTACCATATCCATCATCACACGTAATATAGTAACAGTATGTTTAGCTGGAATCATTGCAACATCAAAAGACGTGTTACAAGAGACTCGTAAAATAACAACACTAAAGCGAATCAGACAATAATAATCTACTTATCGACACTTGAACTATCTAAAACTTAATATTACACAATAACACAGCCTATGTCCCCATGCTATCAGCTTCTCTATACTTGCACATATCGCAAGTATTTACATTATTCTTATTCGCACATATCGCAATATTTTCTTACCAACCACCTTTGCCGCATTATTACTCAACCGGGAAGGCGCAGCAGCGGTATATTTGTACGGATACCATCGTGCAGGTACGTCAACGAGTCAATAAATAAATAATATAATATTATAATAGTAACGTTAAAATATGTCTATATATGTTATTAATTATTGAAATTTAAAGAGTATAAATAGTTATACTATATATCAGTTATATTATTTATATACTAATAGTTAATTTATATTATAATATACTATATTATTATAATAAATTATATATATTAATATATATATATAATAATTATATATATATAATAATATATTGATATTATACATAATATATATAAAATAGCTGATTGATAACTAAACGTCTCTCAATATAACTCATTTTATAATATATAAATGTCCAACAATATTAGTACTCAATACTCTATCTTACTAATAACGCATAGCTCCAAAACAGTTTTTGCCAAACTGGCTGCCAATCTAATACAACTCCTATAACAGATATCTTCTATATATTCCATTACCAACATCTACATAAGCGAGTAAAATTTATAGGTTATGCCGTATATGTAATGATATAAGTATGTGAGCATAACCGTATACTTACCTGTTCGCCTAGTCAGCCAATCTCAAGTTATACTACACTAGTTATACCTAGTGATCTATAAGATTCCATAAGATGAGTAGTCCAGTTGTCACTATCACCACATATTCTGTACGCTGTCATGTCAGAGTATAGAGATTATGGAATCTGAAACTTAAATATAATAATCTAATGTATGTGATATAATAGCTCAAATATACAGGATAATTCAAGTCATCTAAGAATATATATATATATTAATATTAATTAGATAGTAGGGTCGCCCTCAACTTGGTTTATCAACCAGCTATTATAATATATATAATATATATATAATATATATATATATATATATATATATATTATAATATAGCTGTAATAATATGTCGACTTACACCGCTTTGCCTGCAGCATGTAATATAGTGACATCCTAAAATCGAGTATTATGATGCCAGACCATACATATCCATGGATCTAGTGTAGCAGTCAATAGGCCGTTTTACTTCAACCCTAGATTACTGTCTCGCCGTATATTCTCTAGGGCCTAGTGGCGCCCGTACATTATATACTCAATTATTAATATAGTATATTATATTATTATTATTATTAGTATTTCATTTTTATTATTATGATTATATATTAATAGTTATTTATTATATATGTATTATTATTAATATACTTTATAATTATTTATTATTATATTATATTATTAATATTATCGTCATAGTATAAGGATCCCGAAGCATACCATCACTTACTGTAGTTGTAGATTCGATTAAAACCCTTATCTGGGTCATCTCCATCGTCGCATATACTATAAACTAGAGCGCCTAGTCCTTGGTTCCGGGTCCGCGCGCACCCCACCGCTCCGTCTCGCACACTATCTACTAATAATTTTGCAGACATGTATAGTCCTCTACGCATTCAACGTGGGTTTGTTTTTACACCCGTTTGGCTAAACGTATCAGCTCGTCGTACGTCACTGAGGTTACGTCTCCATCTGTTGGATCCCCCCCGGGACAGTAAACCAAAACAAATATTCGAGGCCAAGCAATAGCCCTTATATAAAATCGAATACAATGTCGATTGATGTCAATCCAGTCGATACATTGTCTACTGAAATGTCATGATGATACGCCTAAGACATTATATTGACAGCAAGATAAGTAAATGTAACTCGTAAGAGCGATAGAATAAACAATAAAAAAAAAAAAATTGAAAGAATAGTAGCAGTAAGTTTTGATGTAGCATCACCTTCTCAGCCGGGTTCCCCAAATATTACTGCTTGCGATAATCTTGAAATTACGACTTGCACAGATGGAATATAAAATTTTTTAATTTATTTAGCGAATGCCGCGCACACAAGGTAATAAGCGAAGGGGGGGGGGTACGGCCCCAATTCCACGTGTAAAAGGATAGTGATATAATAATTTTACAGACCTAAAAGCAATTTTAAGTTAATAGACGATAAACAAGTTGTAATGATCACTTATAAAATTGAAAGCAGCAGAAAAAGGTAAATAGAATTTATTGTTAATAACAGCTGATAGGTGAGATGAATACTGTGGGTGGGTGAATTAGCGTTTTCCCACGTAGCATGTATGCTTAGTGTGACTCTAATCATATGTGATTAAAGTCAAACTAATTATTATAATAAATATTTAATTTGATTTATTTATTAAAAGTATATCGCTAATTTTACAATAACAATGTATGTTCTAGTTTTTTATGTACATAATGCTTAACCAGCTAATCGGCGAAGAGTTCTGTTCAGCAGTATAGTTGATTAGTCAAACCACGCTCGGCATACATATTATAAATATCAATATACATGATTATGCTAACTATATATGCTATATACTATTATATACATATATCACTAACCCTCTATACTACGCCTCCTTATCTTTCGTAATAATATATATACATCTATAGGATCATATCTGTTATGATGTCTAATAATATTATTTAACTAAACAGATTCAATGAATCATAAGTAACATACCCTAAAATCATATGACATAATACAGAATAATAATAACAGCCATCCAAACCTACCTATACTATATCATTATGCCCTTATTAGACCAGCGCGAAGCTCTGATAAAAATCAATATAGAATCGGAATGCGTGCCATGATATATCAGCAATTTTTGAGGGATTCATCTCTACCAATTTACTCAATATTCCCATTAAATAAAAAACTTTGTATGTAATATAAGCTTTTATATGACATTAGCTACTTTCGGGGTATGTTAAGGAATCACTAATTTTAATACTATACATATTGTCTAGTATTAATATACCATACCCTACTTCGCAATAGAGACTCGCAGTAAATACGTCGCTAAGCCACCAGCACCGTCTCACGCTACCGAGCGTCTCATTCCTCATTTGCTTGCATGATTACTATGCGGTCTGAGTCTACTCAGCGAGTTGTACTGTCTCATGTCGATATATCTAGGTCCAGGCACTGCTGCTGTCTAACTTAAATACTCTACAAGGGTACGAACTCGATACATGTTATTATCTATACCCCTAATATGTATGTTTAACATCCAGTTATATCATCCAACCAACCACTAACCACCCTTCTTGCTAACCTCATCTAATGACCCTACTAGATACATAATCTATTCTACTACCATTCAGCAATTAATATCAATCGATTAGTATTGACATAAGAAAACTCTTAGAAACACAATATGTACTCTCGTCTAGTTCACCATCTTCATACCTCTCAATTCCCAAGTTCTCAATAATCAAAACCTACGCCAGCAATGAAGCTCTAATAGCTCATCTATAGCGACCCCCGTCAGGGTCCATCGCTAGTAACGTCAGTGTACTTGACGGGGAGAACTCAAGTGTTCAAAAGTACCTGTATCTACAAGGGATGTGCATTTCTCTCAGTATGTTTGCAATGACTCTCTCCGTCTTCCTGGAATATAGTACAAACACTAAGCAGTATAGCCGAATTCGACACTCTTGTGTGAATGGAATCATTTAGACACTACCAAGTCATTCTGCGTCTCCGCTTCATACGAGTGCCAAAGAAAACTCCAGACTTGAATAGCACTTTGTGCGTATTTTACAGAGATCTTGCAGCGTCAATAACTTAACAGAGAGATAAGGTATCTCTCACTCACTTCCATCACATTCAACTACTCACACACCAGAGCACTCGGCTCCGTTCACATATCTAGCTAGAATATATCTAGCAAATAGACATTCAGTATTGACTATCAGTCACTTTCGCAGAATTCTCATATCTGATGGAATATCATTAAGCAGAACAATATTCAGAATATCTTCCAAGTCATCTCTCAATCCATTTATAGCGATAATGACATTCTATCAGATTATATAGTCGATCTCTACAGTAAAACAGTTACCTAGCAGCTCTAATAGATAAGACTTGTCTTACAGAGTATTCATACTGATAATAGCGTAATGACACTACTACTACCATTCATCCACTGCTTTTACAAAGCTCAACTTCTCTTTTAATCATAAAAGGGCTCAAAAAATCATTCGAACAAAAGATATACAACCTACCTTTACCACTTATCTGACAACAGAAAGAAGATAAGAACCTTTAGCGAAAATAAAAAAAATCAATTCTTCCCCAGAAGACGCCTACACGCTTTTCCATTTCTATCCCCGCACCATTTAACTTGTTTAAACGTTTAAGATGTCAGCACCAAAATAATAGCGAGTCACCTTATCACGAGCATGATGGACAGCTAATTACTCTATTAACATCTCCTATAGCGATAAAAGCTATCAGAGACAACAAACGTTAAAACTCAGCCTCGACCAAATTTATATAGCCGTATTATTCTGCACTATCATCTCGAGAGCCATTACCCTCGTCAGGAGAATTGCATGCTGTGTCAAATTGATCAAAACCCGCCTTTAATCGTCCTTCAGCCCCCTTTCAATATGAGTAATCAACGCAAAAGAGTATCGAAGCAATCAACCATCTCGTCCCTATCTCTCTAGCGATTGAATACGATCTCTTCGACTTTACAAGCGTACCTGAAGCGACGTACGCACGATAATTCATGTTAGTGTTGTTCCTCTCAGAAGCGTGATTCCTGTGCGAATCGTTCTGGTGTACAGGTATGCCTCTTTACGATTTAACGTAGCCTTCTAAAAACTAGAAAGCATTGAAGATATATACCACTCGTTCAGCACGTTATGTGCATATCGATATCACTTCGTTAAAACATGAACTTACATCTTCTAGACTATGTTAAATACACACTCCAGCTTTATCCGCGACCATTGTTTGCTCAAAGAAACTATTAACTGTGAACCAGATCTTCAAGCAATTTCAGTCAGGATGATCGTCATCACTGAAGGATATATAGACTTTTGCTTAGACGACATGATGTCGTCTTATACAAGACGTAGAAGTCGTACTGACTAAGGTTCACTAGATCTATTGGAAATTCGGAAATCAGAATTGTTCGCTTCTTGTCAACGAATGAGAACTTTCAATAAATCGAACACCATATATGACCACTGATTGCTCCCATGGAAATTCCTCCACAAGACGTTTTGAAACTATATATCGGCAATCATGGGATCGAAGAACCAGTTACCTTCCACCCTCGCTTTACATACTCAGCTCCATACTTGAAATATATTCGCTCTTCACCTGCATCATACACAGAACGTTCTTAAGTATCTGGACAAGGACTAGATTCCTTTCAGTAATACACTGATTAAGTACATCTGTCGCCTCATTTACGTATCGAGTGCCACCTACTCATGTGATAAATCAATAGTTCAGTCATTCCTCTTATATAATAATACCTCTGATGATAGAGACTCCTGTTATGGAAGGAAATTTAACCTTGTTCGATACTAGCAAACAATCTATTGGATATTCATATCTAGACTCGTACCAGCGCTTACCACCACTCGAGCCATAATGGCACAACTATCGAAGTATTTCAATCAATCGCTGAAATCTATCACATGCTGGAAGACAAAGAACGAGTTACTATCTCTTCCATCATTATGCTAGCCTTCGTTTCATTCCTGATGTCTCCGAAATCTCTGCCTTTTCAAGAATAACCGGAAAAACACCTGCTTTGGTCCTTCTTAGAACTCTTCTATTAGCATCTATCGAAACATCATGATCTTACATGACTTCATAAGAGAAAGTTATACTACATGAAACATTGAATTTACCAACAGCTACCACCTTTCTCAGCACATCATCACAACATTCTGCCGAACTTCCCAACCTGTTATTTCATTGGCCGTTCTTCTGATTCGATAGCATTCGAAGAGTCTTGAGAGCCTTAGTCTGGTACAAGGTTCTCAACGGTAAAACGTGCTTACAAAATAAACTTCTGAAAAAAATCAAAATTAATAGGGGACGATGTGCTGTTTCTTATGTAGTTCGTTTGAAGCCTGCCGTACTCTTTAAACTCCCCAGATACTTCCTCTCACTCGGTGTTGATTCGCCTCACAGATGCGTCCTCAACGGATGATATTCGCCTTCACAGGTATGGTTCCTCAACGGAGATGACTTCGCCTTTCACAGATGTTTCTCATCCGGATGATGATTTCACAGCGATCACTTCATTTACTGAACGCAGGAACTAGCTTTAGGTTCTAGATAAACCAGTGCGCCAAAGTGTCGTTTTAAGTGTTAATTCAGTTTAAATATAGCTGCTGTAAAATTTAATTATAATAAATACTCTGCTTCTGGGGCGCAATTTCAGTGAAGGAATATTTTTAAATATAAAAAACAACAACAACGTATAAACTTTTTAAAAAAAATTAAAGAAAATTTAATGGCTTTAAAAAATTGATGTAATATTCCACACAAAAAAAAAACGTTTTACTTTATTCGATGTATTTCCCATTTAATAATGTTACTAAATGTATTTTTCTTAATTAATTTCTATTTATATCATATATAATAACTGTATTTGGTGCGATAATAACACATTATTAACTGGTCATTATCGGCCTTTTCTTTTGCATCTTTTGAGAATGTTTTCGTAACTTCCTCCCAGAGTATGGTGTCCGACCAAGAAAATTAGATAATCTAAACTCCTGTTACGCTGTGATTGCAACGCTTTTTGTATTATAAAACTTGATGTTTAAAATTAACCAAAAATAATTTGTTATGACTATCATTAAAGAATACTATAACAAGTTTCTAACTATATATATACTGGTCATCGCTCAGCTCTCAAGGTAGCAACCGTCAACACGCTTCCTAGGCCGAAACGGCGCTTCCACAGTGAAACCAAACCAGGAGTTGTAAACTGTTCTATATGTTCTTCAAATAGAAGAAGTCGTATACGAGAACTTCAAACACACAATCAATATACTTGAATGGAGACGAAGAATAACTACCAACTCCACTTATTAAATTATATATAATATATAAATATATAATTTATATATATAATATTATATATTTAATTTATATATATAATAAATATATATTATATATATATATATATTATATTATATTATCTAATTATATAATATGTCGTTTGGTTCCCTTAGTGAAGTGTTGCTCGCAGGTCGAGCAACTTATAGATACACGATCGTCTTTGCCAGAGGATAACTGAGAGAATTTGAAACCAAAAAACATTTATTGACTCCAATATTAAACAAGACAACCATAAATTCATAGTAGCACGAAGAAATCGGAACATGTTATAGTTCCGTGTATCCAGAACCCTATCTTCGTTTACCAATTTGTTTTCTTTCGAAATACTACCACAACTGACACATCCAGACTGCAATCTGGTCGTTAAGCTGCAGTTGCGCCAAAACTATCGACGCTTCCGCTCTGAGAGCTAGTTGTTGTTGTTGAGCCATACCTCCAATAATATATATATAATAATATGCCGAGTATATTATAATGTAACCATTTTTTCTTATTAAACTTATTAACTATATATATATAGTATTATAAGTTGATTGTATAAAATATATATTTATTATACTATATATATATATATATATATTATAGTTATATATACATAATTATATATATATGATATTATCTATATTGGTGATAACGTTATAGCAACTTATATTATATAGTTGTTATTACCGTATTAATGCTAGCAAGTTTAAGCAGTTAGTCTATGCCTAATTATTATATTTGTATATCATATAAATTAACATATATTGTATAATGTAAAATTAATACATTGATATCGTTAGATGATTATTATATAGTTATCTAGTTAGATATATAAGAGAAGTTTAGGAGCTTTTTCCGTTCAAGATCCTTTATTACTGTGCCTTCTACAATATATAGACGAAGTGTCCCAGTTTTAAGTAGTAACATTTATTAGCCTAGTTTGGCTATTTTAGTTGGACTGAATTGCCAGCTTCGCTATTGCTAAATATTTTAAATGGTGTAAAATTAATATACCCTAGAGCGCGTTAATCATGTCAGTGATTATATGATAGTTGACGGATGGTGTGCTTGTCGTTGTTACATGTTAATCTTGTTCGTGTTTGGAAGGCGAGGCTTCCTGATTGGTCTCGATCACTCACCTCCCCCCGACGTAGAAACCTATCCTATAATGTTCTATATGTCTTCCTTATCATTACATAGTGCTGTGAGGAAACTTTTAAAGAAAAACATTTGCAGATAGCTAAATCCAAGCTCCCATTTGTGAAAAGACAGCATAACAATCGCTTGAATGATGTTATAATAGAAATTGATAATTATCCAAATAGAACTATGTCAGAAAAAAAACTATGTTTTAGGTTTTGTCTCTGGGTAATTTTTCATTCAGTTACTCTTTCTGTCCTGCGTGCTATATTCAGATACCTATCGACATAAAATGATTCAGAAATAATATATCTAAAAAATAACTGTTCTAAGACTAACGAGAGGGAACCCTCGATATGATAAATCAAATAAAACAAGAGTTACTTTACAATGGACTACGATGAAAGTATGTTAACTGCGCAGCGGGGCCGGTCGGTACCGGTGTTGCCAGAACCGAGTGTCGATTATAGAAAGTTCAGAGTCGTACGCTCGGCTCTTCGGCAACATAAATACAAAATGTATAATCGTCTTGATATCTAAACTCTCATTACTCTATCATATTATAAACTGTCCACTGTCTTAATCATACATAATTGTAGACGAATGACAGCGCCTACCTCCAAAAAATACTATTAAGTAATACACCCCTGAGACCAGAAAGCATCATGTACAGGTTGAAAGTAATTAGTCTTCTGAAATCAGTGCTGTTTTAAAATTTATAATAAACTTGTCTAAATTAAGTTTCATTTCGCATGATGCATAATTCATTTGGGTGTGCCATGATACAAGTATAAATAGACAATGAGTCTAACCTCGCAACTCGCCAGTGTGTCTAGTTTGCTAAGCGACTATCATGTTATCGTATCATTGGGTCCCAAAAAGTAAAACAGATAGTCAACTTATGATATTATATTATGTTTTGAAAATTATGTTCTGAAAAAAGAGTAAGGAAAATGAGGGTTACGGTCATATGATATGCAATGCTAGTATACCAATTTCTCCTATGACCTGTTCGTTAGTGTGGGAACTTTGTTTAAGTGTTAAAGCTGGTATATATTAAGTAGTGAGCGTAAAGTTGATGTTTATAAGTTTGTAGAATGATTGATAAATATATTTAATTACTTAGTCTACATAATATGCGTTAATGGTTTATCATGATAAGTATATTTAATCGATGAAATAACATATAGTTTATGAGTATTAAGCATATATTACCGATAGTTATTGTAATACCGAGATAAAGTTATATTTGATAGATATCTCTAATACTTTACATTTTATGTGTAAGGCGTCTCCATACTGTATTACTGCCTAGCACGGATTCTCAACCTTTTTTGGTAACCGTACCCGGCCTCACAAAAAGCAAAAAATGCCGATAAAGAAGTATATTCCTAAGCAGTTAGCGCTCAAGGTTCCAACCTTTCGGAATAATGAGTAGGAATTTTGAGAAATTTAGGTCTGATAAACTTGAAAATATAATCTTTGATCTAGGTAAACGCCAAATCAGGTTACAATATTCAGCAAGTGTCACTTAGACTTGTATTTATAGAGGGAGGTCGCCCCAAGGGTGCGATGTTGTAGAATGAGATTTGAGCGCTTGTACGCTCCTTGCTGCCTTGGCTGAGATTAGGACCTACATCGCGTTGGATGCGCGACCACCAGAGGCGAGACCGACCGAAGTGATCTTTCTGTCCGAACAGCTAGACAGTACCGTGTAAAGTAGTCTGTGTTGTCTGCGTGATTAAACTTATTAGTGTATTATTTTTATATAACGTCGAAGATGATATTCTCGAAGGAGCTCACTTCTTGTATGTTATTTAACACACTTCTCTATCTCCTCCGCGTCTCCTTTAGCCCGGTCCGGTTCGGGTCCCCCGCAACCGCACCGCACCGCCACCCTTCGTCTCGCACCACGTTCTGGCTAGAGTTGAGATCATTGAGTATACTCGATCAATACTCAGTGGTACCCGTTTGGTGATTAATCGTAGACCTCATCGTAGTACGCAGTTAACGGTTCCCGAGATCCCCCTGGGACCCCACCCCTTAAAATAAAAATCGATATTGTTCCGTTAATATGCTGAACATTGGTGAGAAGATTTCGAGAGTGTATAGTTCTAGTAACTAGAGTGGTATTAGGGCTGAGTATACGGCTTCCAGCACGGCGCTACTCCGGTGCGTTGACACCAGTTAATTAAAAAAACCATCTGTGTTCATACAACGATTAGATAACAATGATTTTCGGAGCAGTTGTTCTAGTGCTTAATATATCTTATTAGAAGAGGCTTTAGATTTACATTAATAAATTAGCTAGTATATGTGTGTTTCGAGATACCATCAGTACAAAGAAAAAAAAAAAAAAAATAAATAAAAAATTTAAATAGATAATAAGAATCAAAACATCTTTGATTATTTCCTTTTTATGTTTATAACATGTAATTGATCTCGGGGTCCATTTCTGAGAAGTTTGATCTATACAGCTTACAGAGACGATATATTTGTTTGTGATCACAGAGAGGTTAGATCTCGGGGTCCATTGCTGTTTGTGATCACAGAGAGGTTAGATCTAGGGGTCCATTGCTGTTTGTGATCGCAGAGAGGTTAGATCTCGGGGTTCATTGTGTTTGTGATTCCAAGAAGATTTTTCAGACCCGAATATGTCCCTTTTGTTCTTTGGAATAAAAGAATTAATAAAATTCTTCACTACAGAAGCCTTTTTTAAACTTGAAGGTGAATCCGTCCTAACGTCTTACTCCAAGTGTAAATAAATAGTTATAAGATAAAATTCCTGGTCACCATAAGATTTCAGTAATTTGTTTTACAAGATGAGGTCTTCAGCCTATCACTTAACCCATAGTCCTGTACTATAAAATATACTATACTATGCAGTAAAATTCCTGATCGAAGTTCAGTTTAAGTAAATAATTATTTTAAAAAGAGAGATCTTTAGCTTATTACTCAGCATATTCCATATAGAAAGTTACGGCATTCTTAACTAACCAAGTGTAAAATAAATAGTTAAAGACTAAACACAAGTCACAGCACCCTCCCGTCCATTTTGATTGTCTCTTCGCGAATATGTAAGTTTTACATACTTGTTTGCAGAGATGGGCCTCGATAAATATCTGTATGGGTTTTCTGATCTGCATTTGATTTATTTTTGTATCTATACTGATATCAGAGATCAACATTTCGCGTGTAGATCATTCTGTATAAATATACATCTAAGCAAGTTTTTATACGAAGAGTCGAATAATAGATAGTTGACGTACCAAAAGTTTCATCATCATTTAATTCGTTCAAACTGCTTAACTGCTTAATGCTCTAACATGCTGACAGACTATGACTATAACCCCCCAAACGACAAAACCTACACACTTTAACTCTGAGATATATAGATGTTTGTCGGTTAACGGTAACCAAAGTTCCCGTACTAAGCACCAGTACAAGTAACTAATCAAATTCATACAAAGAATCTAACTTCCATATTCTCACCTAGTCTAGCAGATGGCCCTAAACATAACACTATGGTGTAAATCTTTTTACATTAACATGGTATTAAATATAGACTAATTGAATTTCAAACTACCGTTGTGTAATTATATACAGGAGCAGTCGTAATAGTATCAGCTTACATAATTTCGTATAAGACTAATAGTAGTTTCACTATAATAAAGCCACATAAGCTCATACTCTTAAACTGAGAGAACTAGACTCATTACTAATACGCTCTCAACCTCGAACATGTACTAAGTCAAGAATAAACTGCTCGTCACAAGCTAAATCGATCCAAAGCTGTATAATGATAAAATTATCAACTATGCTAGGAGCATATGCAGAAAAACATACATTGATATCATGTTACTCAAAGATATCACCAAACGCTTATGCACAATTATTAAAATATAACATTAAGCATAAATATTTACCAAATTCATAACTGACCCCATCAATACCAACTAACAAAACAAAGTAAAGTATTCTCTACATAAGCTAAACTTAAGATACATAAGAGACGTATAAACACGACACAGACGATACATCTTTTATTCCAATTATCGAATAAAGGCAACTCGAGATAGTATATACACCCAAATAGTTGGCACATAACAAACTTTCACCAACCATACTAAAAATAACAAGTCTTATCCAACATACATAAAACCCTAGTTCTTTGAAAATTATCATAGAAGTTATTACCAATAATAATCCATATATTCACGCCCGCCCGCCACTCCCCTACCCATCCCGTCCAATACCCTTCCTGATCTTCGATCTAAAGCAGCACATCGAGTACCATTTCGGATAACTATACAAAAATAATCTTAACACATCGACATCTCGGAACGTAACATTGTTTCCTATTAATAACGTAACAGCGTACCATAGATATCACAAGACCAACAGCCTAAACATACCTCACCACTAATAATACTAACATTACATTCCTACTTAACACACTAAATACCTACACAGCGTACAAACGAACCCTATTCACACTTTCAAGCATATCTCTAACATATTCTGTAATTTATAAACGTATTAATAGGTATTTTCCAACATACACAAATGATTCTTCTTTAAATATAAAACCACAATATTGCTAACATAACAATTTTTCACATTAATAAAAGTAACATAGCTCATATGAACTCAGAAATAAGGCACGACAAACTAACACAACTGCCCTATAACCAGTTAAACATAACCAAGCCACAATTAACACAGGTAAAGTACTAGGCATGCATACAAACTAATATTCTACTTTTCCAACAATCGTAAACATATAAACGTAATTAAACACAGTATATTTAACAAAAATTATCAAACCACGCTAGTCGACACCAACGAAACGTGTAACAAATTTTATTCGAAACATAAACAAAAATATCTTGGATAAAAAATATCAACAGTAAATTAATATTTTACAAATTAAACCCAGTAACAGAAAAGCAAGCCATCAACCCCTCCCCACCCCCACCAGACCATTTATAATCATTGATCATTGTTCATGTCATTTCGATCATTTCGAGAAACATAACCAAAATACATTTTGTATATTTATGTCAATATATGCTAACGTAACAATTTTTACTATAAAGCTAACAACATACCGAACCTATAAAATACAACGACCAAACACTAACACCACCAACATCATTAAACACTAAACATAACAAAGTCCATACTTAACAAACTAAATACTACACAGTACAAACGTAACCATTACACTTTACAGCATAACTCTAGCATATCATTGTTAATATTTACATAAACTATGATTTACGTCGCAGACGAGATCATTTCGGATAACATTAGCACAAAATATTCTTATACAGACAACAATATATGCAACATAACATTCACATTATAGAAGCTAACATAGCATCAATCATAATAAGAAAAATAGTACAATAAGTAATGGACATTTGAATGGTAATAATAATAATAATTAAACAAAGTCCAACTTAACACCAAAATAAAGCATTGCCATACAAATCGTAACCTATCCTACTTTTTCCAACAATCTCAAACATATTACGTTTTCATGACAGATATTAACAAACTTTCTCAAACCATTGTCTAAATCAACAACAACGAATAACTGAAACATAAAGTTTTATCCAAACATACATTAAAATAATACCACAAAATATCACATAAATCATATATTGATTAAGCAAAATCAGTAAATCAAAACAACCTCCCCCCCCACCCTCCCACCATGACTTTTTGATCTATTGATCTAAAAAGTTAGTTCATCACAAACATAACAAAAAATAGTTTTTATTTATTAACCATCTAAAGTAACATTGATTTTACATAATAAAGCTAACATACAACCGAACCAGATATAATGTACACGACAAACCTAACACACCATACTACGAATAAACTACTAACATTAACACTTCCGCAGTACAACAGTAATAACCTATTAACCACAACGTAACCTATTCCCACTTTTTTTCAGCATATACTCTAAACATTCAATGTTAATTTACATTACACATCGTAACTATTAACAAAAATTTAGCATACCCATGTCTAACAGCATACGGGACAAACTATGTGCTAACGTACGAAATTTTTACCACCACTCGTTTAATATTAACAAGAATCATCAAACCTCGTCTAAATTCATAATCCCCAACGAATCAAAGACAACAAAGTTAACCAAACATAACATAAAAAGTGTCACTCGTCTCGAGAATAACATCATTTGAACTTGAATAAACGTAGACATTAGCAACATTCTCGAGCAAACCAACAATTACTCAAGCAAAATCTAACCTAGGCCTCACGTTCTAAACACATCTCGTCAGTGTAACACTGGTAATCTTACAAAACGTCATCATTCTCAACAATCAGTGTTATTCACACAGTCATATAAATATACATAACGTACCTACTACGAATAAACAGCTTTCAATTAACCAAGGGTATCTAAACAACAACATCACTCCCGAGAGAACCCGGATGCCCCCTTGAAGTGTGAATCCTGAGAGGGGGATCACCCCGAAGGGTGTAACGGCATTACCCCTCGAAAGGTAAGCCTCAGCCCTTCTTTTACTTGGTGTTAAAGTATGAACTTTGTTAGACGTAAACCATTTATTCCGTTAGATTGTTAGGTTTTCGTTGGGGGTTATATTCATAGTTCAGATGAACTAAGTAAACTTTATTAATGTGGAAACTTTGTTCTCAAGCAATATTTGGATTGATCTTTGTATAAAAGAACTTGATTTTATGTTCTGTTTATCCAATAATACTCGAAATGTACTTGAATCAATAGATCATAGATCAGAATGCGACAGGAGGAGTGCTTGATTGTGGTGATTTAATCTTACTATTTAGGAGGTAGTAAAACGTTACAATTTAGAAAAAATATGACTTAACTCAAATAGATCCATAGATGCAAAACTGACGGAGGCTTAGCACTTGGTTTGAGTTTACGATTAGGGATAGTAAAACTTACAATTTAGTTAAAAATTAGACTTGATCAATAGATCAATAGTATCAATAGATTAATTGAGTAGGAGCGGTAGGTTGGGTGGTTTCATTTACTGATTTACTACTTTAGGGTATGTTAAAACGTACATTTAGTAAAACATTTGACCTTAATTAATAGATCAATACATCAATAGATCATGATTGGACAGGATGGTAGGGTGGGTGCTTGATTTACTGATTTACTGCAATAGGGTGTAAACAATGACAATCTTATCAAAAACCAAATCAAAGATCAAAGATCAAATCTGGTATCAAAGACCAAATCAAAGATCAAAGACCAAATCTGGTATCAAAGACCAAAGGCCAAATCTGGTATCAAAGACCAAATCAGAGATTATAGACCAAATCTGGCATCAAAGACCAAATCAAAGATCAAAGACCAGATCTGGTATCAAAAACCAAATCAAAGACCAAATCTAGTATCAAAGACCAAAGACCAAATCTGGTATAAAAGACCAAATCTGGTATCAAAGACCAAATCAAAGACCAAATCTGGTATCAAAGACCAAATCAAAGATCAAAGACCAAATCTGATATCAAAGACCAAATCTGGTATCAAAGACCAAATCAAAGATCAAAGACCAAATCTGATATCAAAGACCAAATCTGGTATCAAATACCAAATCAAAGATCAAAAACCAAATCGGGATCAAAAACCAAATCAAAGACCAAATCTAGTATCAAAGACCAACCAAATCTGGTAACAAAGACGAAATCTGGTATCAAAAACCAAATCAAAGATCAAATATGGTATTAAAGACCAAATCTGGTATCAAAGACCAGATCAAAGACCAAATCTGGTATCAAAAACCAAATCAAAGAGCAAATCTAGTATCGAAGACCAAATCAAAGACCAAAGACAAAATCTGGTATCAAAGACCAAATCAAAGACCAAATCTGGTATCAAAGACCAAATCAAAGATCAAAGACCAAATCTGGCATCAAAGACCAAATCAAAGACCAAATCAAAGACCAAATCTGGTATCAAAGACCAAATCAAAGATCAAAGACCAAATCTGGTATCAAAAACCAAATCAAAGCCCAAATCTACTATCAAAGACCAAATCTGATATCAAAGACCAAATCTGCTATCAAAAACCAAATCAAAGACCAAATCTGGTATCGAAGACCAAATCTGGCATCAAAGACCAAATCTGGCATCAAAGACCAAATCTAGCATCAAAGACCAAATCTGGTATCAAAGACCAAATCTGGTATCAAAGACCAAATCAAAGATCAAAGACCAAATCTGGTATCAAAACCAAATCAAAGACCAAATCTGGTATCAAAGACCAAATCAAAGACCAAATCTGGTATCAAAGACCAAATCAAAGATCAAAGACCAAATCTGGTATCAAAAACCAAATCAAAAACCAAATATAGTATCAAAGACTAAATCAAAGACCAAATCTGGTATCAAACACCAAATCAAAGAACAAAGACCAAATCAAAGATCAAAGACCAATGCATGCATCGATACAAGATGTTTGAAAGTGTGTAAGTTAATAGAAGTTGAAACGGAAGTTGAACGGAATGTGTTTCAAACTTTACTCAGTGGAATACATTTAAAGATTGAGCATAGCGTTTAAGTTTGAGGTGAGAGAGTTGGACAGAAAAAAAATGATCGAGACTATGTTGAAAGACGAGACTATGTTGAAAGACGAGACTATGTTGAAAGACGGTTGCACTAGCTCTTCTTAAAGGTGTTGGTATAGGCCTAGAGTTCAGAAGATCTTGTTCATTGTAATAGCCTTGTACGTTATGAAAAATAAGCAAGTTTGAGTGATAAACGTTAAAGACAAGTGTTGTAAAACGAAGGCCAGGTTGATTGCGGCAAACTGACCTCTGACGGAAAACTGACAGAATTATAAATATTCTGTAAGATTGAGTACAAAATTAATAATAATTATTTGGTAGATGTAATTTACCCTCTCCGAGTAGATTTCTTATCAGTCTTGATTTCCCTTTCCTATGTTTGTTTCTAATAGTTTAAGCATGGGTAGCGGGTTCAAATCATGCGAGATTTTTCAATAAAATTAGGCATAATGTACCTTCTGCCTAAGGTGCTAACCTAAGGTAACTCTCGTGTTGAGCCATACGCCAAGGTCACCACTTTGATCTGAAAAGATAAGTTATTTTATGTATATTAAGAGGGTGTAGGCGAGGTCTGTGTGCTCAAATAGTTCCTGTACACAACCTGTACGGAAACGAGCTTACATATCTCTCAGGTGCTCATGGAAGAAACCGTTGACATTTGAATGCCACATAAAGCGTTGTTATTAAAGCTTAAGAACTGTTGAAAGCTCTAAACCCACCAGTAAATGCTGGGGACATTTGAATTATAACGGCCGGTGAGCGTCTGTTGGGGCCACCTATCATATATAACCGGATACTTACGATTATATAAATCAAGTATTAAAAACAATTACCTATTCATGTACTTTTTTTAATGCCAATTGCATATAATTATTATTCAAGTGCCATAATATTGCACTTGTGTTTTAATAAACTTTTGACGTATCACCCCCCTTTCACTAAATACCCCCTTTTTTTAATTAATCATAACCTGGGTTGGAGCTTTATCAGCCCATATATATATATAATATATATATATATATATATATATATATATATATATATATATATATATATATATATATATATATATATATATATATATATATATATATATATATATATATATATATATATATATATATATATATAATATCTTAGGCTAAGCTATATGACATAAGGTAAAGTTAAGTCATTCACATTATCTTAAGTATATATTTTTCTAAGTTCTTTTATTTTTATTCTTCGTTTATTTCAATTAGTATCATAATTTTTGGGATTTTTTTTTTAAAAATTCTACCACGGCCACTCGTGCGCAGCGAGAGGGGCCATCCTCCGAAGGAGGAGACGGGGGGAGGATATAGAGGGGGGGCCCCCGGTTGAGAAATAAAATATATGTAAAATAAAAAAAAATAAAAAATAAATAAATAACATTTTGTAACCTTTATTAGCAAGAAAACAATTAATAACTAAACACAATTCGTAAAAAATATATAAATGCATACTAAATGCATAATAAATGCACACAATTCTTACA
This sequence comes from Trachelipus rathkii, assembly GCA_015478945.1. NCBI lineage: Eukaryota > Metazoa > Arthropoda > Malacostraca > Isopoda > Trachelipodidae > Trachelipus > Trachelipus rathkii. Next base: position 18,895 of record JABUQX010086176.1, on the reverse strand, counting down.
AAAAATTAATCAACAAAAAAGTAAAATCATATACTATATATATATACATACTATATATATATATACATATATTATATACTATATATTATATATTATATTATATATATATACTGATAACAATGAGTAATATATATATATATCACTATATTATATATTTAACTAATAGATATATATATATTATATATATATATATATATTAATAATTGGTATAAAAGGAAAGTTAATTTAAAATTAAAGTGCTTCACCTATACTAAAATAAGAATTGAGATTTATAGATTTTTTTTTTACCCTAAACATGAAAATATAAACTAGATTATACAAACTAAACCTAAATTAGTCGGAAGAAAAAACTTGCTGCCAAAAATTACACAGAACAATATTATATATAGTATTAGTATATATATATATAGGTATTATCACATATTATATACTATATATATACCGACTATATATATTATACTTAATTATATATAATATTATATATATATGACCATATATTAATATATATACTATTATATATATAAGATATATATATATATATATATATATAGTTACCTATATATTGCGGCAGAACCAATTGAACATTTTTGGGGGATGAGTCGGGGGAGGCAGATGCTCGCGGTCTCGTTCTTCCTCCCACATTCTCATTAGTATCGAACATTGTGTGTGGACGGAGTGCATCGCGGCTTTTTCGCTGCGGGCGTTCTTATCGAATAACACCAATCTCGTCTGATCGCGCACGCAAAGAGCTTTCCGGCGACGTTCAACATTCCCGAAACGATCCCTTTCCTCAGGCGAACATAATTCCGGGTCCGGTATAGACAAATTAAGAGTCCAACTGGTAATTCAATGCCACCGCAGATCCATTCAGAACACAAGAAAAATGTGGAGCAGAGTAAGATCAGCGGTAGGCAGTCGCCTTGACTGTCTACCCGACGTCATACTGTTGCTTTAGGGAATATCCGACCGCAGTTTGAGAAGATTCTGCATTTTAGAATTAATATAAAGCACCATTTAAAAATAATTGATGTATAGAATTGAAGCAAAACAGATTATGTAAACCACCGAGAATCTGTTCGCAAATGTGCAACATATCCCTCCCAGAGCAGCCCCTTCTTCAGTAGTTCGACGCACGGCACATTTTCACAGTTTGGTGTCAAAAGCAAAAATTTCCCCTACTGGCTATTACAATAACCCCCGATGTTCATCCTGGTAAATGCCTCTCATTCCCCTAAATCTAACGGTTATAGTGTGCTCGTATCACGGTTTGCTGGTTACTAGGCCCATACTTCTTTGGAGGCGCTAGCTCTGAGAGGAAGGAGTGCTGTGACCGTAAATCCGAACGTTACGTCCACCATGCAAACACTTCGTGCCATCCAAAAAATGAAGAGATTGTTAGGATTTGTGGGGATAGTTGGTCAACAAGATGCGACTACAGCTCACCATAGCCCCAAAACTACACTCACTGTTTTTGGCAAGAATGTTTCCCGACCGTCTGTCTCTCGAGGTGCATGCGAATAGGGTGGCCTGCACCCGGAGCGCGTTCCCGCCCATCAAGACATCGATCCCGTCACCTTGAATTGAGCATTGCCATTTCCCATCGATCGAAATATCTTAAAAAAAAGTGTTTAAAAAGTCGCCCCCTCACACCTCATACCAGCTAAGGTGACGCGAATGTGCAAGAAAATCAACCCGCTCATATACCACCGTATAGTTGAACGTGCGTCAAAACAACTTCAGTAACACGCTCCCATCAGTGTCGTTAGACATTATTTCAGAACTTAAAGGATTAAAATAATGTAAGAACTCCCAACCTCGAGAATAATAACAACATGTCATCCCTATGTACTCCCATTACATTTTTATAACTCTCAAAAAATAGCCTCAACGTTCGGTCGCCACCCTGTTATATAGTGATCAGGCCTTTCTATCCCCTGTCCATATCCGACTATCGATTGCATGAAGTCGCACACATATTGACCAGAAATTCAAAATAAAACTCGATAGTTTGAGTCAATAACAAAATTGTACGTGCTAATAAAGAGCCGTTAAATCACACCTTAGAAAAATATTAAATAAAAGAAGTCTAGAATCTATGCCTACCTAGATCGTCAACATCAAAATAACCTTAACAAGGCTCTTCACAAACCTAACAACCGTTTATTTATTACCTATACCGTAATCTATTGCACTCAGACGTGCTGTCAACTAAACAATTTTAACAAGTTTAGATAAAATAATCTAATAAATAAAAATAGTTCAAACTCTTCTTCACTATGAGCACGCCTGTTCCTACATTGGTTCGCCGCATATACGTAGCTCATGTGACACAAAAAATTGACTTCCCAGCCTCATGGACTGATAAGGAACCATGATTATAATATTATATTGCTTATACATAAATATATAAATATATACTATGATATATATACATATATAATATTATATTATATATTAATATAAATATACTACTATATATACATATATAATATATATACTAATAATATTATATATTATAAGGGTTGTGAACCAATAAACGAGTTTTTTTTAATTTTTTTTTTTTGAAAAAAAAATACACGTTTTTTTTAAAAACAAAAATGTTTTGTTTTGTTTTTTCTCTTCTAAAATTACCTCTTTTTATGTATATAACATAAATGTTTTTAATTATACAGTAGTACCAAACCCCCTTCTAGGCCTAAAATATATGACTATTAATAATATCATATATACAGTAATATATATATAATATACTACATACTATATACTAAATAATATATAGTATATACATATATCATATATAAATATATATAATATATATATATACGTTCATAGTATATACTATATATATTATACTATAATATAGTATTATATAATAATAGAATATAGACTATTATTATATATAATTATATATATATGATAAAAAAAAAGGATGGATAGAATTTGCTTCAAAGAACTGTCAGGAGAAAATCAGAATGGTAGGAAGCGTGATTGATTTCTGGAGGGAGAGATGGTATGCTGGTGTAATTAATGCTTTCTTGTAAACACAAGAATATACATAAGTATACTAGAGTTGTCGTAAGTAGAGTCCACAAAGAGTAAACAAAAATGATTTGATTTGTTGGTGAAGAAGGAGATGTTGAAGCTATAGTATCTGATGTTAAATCCTTAGGGGTATAGGAATGGGTTTATCGGAACATTATGTTGTTGTCTATGTAAAATTAAGTTAGTGAGACTCTGATGATGGAGAGAAAGGTGATACGGAAGGAAGTTGGTAAAATTAGGAGTGAGAATTTTGTGAACAAGGTAATATGAATAAGTTATGTAAGAGACGCTCGCAAAAAGTAAATGCAGTTGAAAATGAACAAGTTGAAACCCGAAAGCGAACAAGTTAAAGCTGAATAAATCTGGAATGCAAATAGAAGGGAACAATCGTAGCCAGTGCAAACAAAAAAGAAGTAATGTGGCTTGGCTAAAGTTAGGAGTAAGGCAATGATAAAATGGTGAGTCGAGTGAATAGCAAAGACCTGTGATGCAAAGCGGTTAAAGGTCAAAAAAGAGGCCGTGGTTGAATGTACAAAAGCAAATGATGAACGTGTTTCAAAAAGTCAAAGATGCTTGGAGAATTATATAAGGACGGAAATATAAAGCGAATGCTAAGAACATATCGATTTCACATAAGAGAAAAGTTAAGTACGCTTATAAATTGAACAGTTTTGGAGAGTAAGAGGATTAAGAGCGGACACTTTACTAAGGAATACGAAGCTCTTCCTGGATGGAAGCGCTAAAAGTTAAGATATATAGAAATAAGGTGAACCCGCTTAGATAATAAGATGAATTAGAATGGCCGTTTCGTATATGATCGAAATGCTCATGTGAGATTGGCCGAGTTTGGAAAAACACTTTGAAAATGGCTGGATAATATTGCCCAGTAATGAAATGAGCTATAATGACTGTGTGTGGCTTTGATGAGAAGAAGAAAGTATTTTGGGGATGACGGTTATTATCAAAGAGCCAGTAAATGCGGTAGAGTTGAGACACGTTGAAGAAATGCCGTAAATCCTGTCAGGCATATAGATGAAATTACGAGCCAAGATGCGAGATTGGATCTGAAGTGGGTAATAAAAGCGTTTAGAAGGTATAATTTTCGATTTAAGGAGAGCAGAATAGTACCTTTATATAAGGTAAGAGGATAGGAGCGGAATACTGTATAGACAAATTATAAGAGTATTTAGTTTATCTGAGTGTTTAGGGAAGAATATGCTGGTGTCTTTTGGTCGAAAGGTGCCGCCAGAGTGACTTGAAGGAACTAGACGTCCAAACATTGGTGAAGAACACGGTTTTAGGAGTCAGTTAGAGGATGATGTGGAAATCAAATTCCTTTACATTGCAGCAAATAAGAGAAAATCTGAGATGAGGAAGAAAAATTGTATTTAGGTTTTATGGATTCGCAAACAGGGTATATAAGTAGATTAGGAAGGTCTATGGCAGTGTTAGTGCTAATATAGTGTTGCGGTGATAGTTCTGAATGAATCAAAAGTATGGAGACGATAGTGAGTGTGAAGAATAAACTTCCGGTGTCGAAAACGTGATTGCATTAATTAATTAGCTGAGTGAGCAGCGGTCGTGTTATGTCCTCCTGTTTAGTTCAATTTGTATATAGATGGGTTATGGAAAGAATTGAGTGCGGCGCCGACAGAAATCAGTGTTTAGAATGATGGAATTGAGTGGAGGGGGTGCCCTACCTATTAGTATGCGATGATTGGTGTGCTGGCGAATCTGAAGAGTTGCAGAAGGATTGGATCTAGAAGTTTCGCAGCGGTGTGTAAAAGTAGGGTTTGAAGCTTAAAGCATAATATGGCCTATAGTCTATGGTTGTGAGTGAGGACATTAATCAGTGTGAAGTTATTTGTAATGGTGAGCAGCGAAACAAGTGTCTGGTTTAAAATATTTAGGTATGTTGGATGAATAAGGAAACGATGATGCAGAGTTTAGTAGAAAGTTGTGGAAATGGCAGGAAGGTGGCTGGTTGCGCAATTAAATCATGCATCTGGTGAATGTTAAAGGGACAAGTCCCTTAGTTGCGCTAGGTCCTTACCATGAGGCTTATGTCTGTACCCTGTGTTATGTATCGGTAGTGAGACCCTACCTCGGTTCCGGAATAACGAACAGTATAGAGACTCTGTAAACGTCTGCCACATTGTGTGCCAGTGGACAATCTTAGGGCATGCTAGGTTGCAGAAGAATGATAAAAACATATTGAAGATTGCAGTGAAACATATCGTATGAGACCTTGTGTAGGAGAGCGTGGAAGAAAGGGTCAAACGCAAGTAGATATAAGATGAAAGTATGTTGAGATGCGTATGTTCATGTGGAAAGTCGTTTATGAATGATAGATCCCGTTTCTCAAGCTAGCATGTCTATAAGTGCCGAGTTTGTGCTTTGAAACCGAATCGTCCTGGCTGGAGATCGAAATAAAAAGTGGATCTGAGTCAGTATAACAGCGAATTCCGTGCAAGGAGAGAAATGTGAAGAGTTGGCACGCAGCTAGAGAAAATAAAGGCTGCAAAATACAAACAGAGAACTGTGCGTGTTTTCGTCGATGGGAGTCATGGTGTGTCGCCCAACCTTCGTCTCTAACGTGGAGATGCAACACCCTACACTCGAATGATTACCATCGTCGGGTATCCGTCGCAGTCCCGTGGAGCTATTATAGGTGGATCCCTTTTCTGACTGCGCACGACTATACACTAGCAGAAGGCACCCTCAATCTCTCTTACTCTAATTAATGGGAACAGAGGGGAGCGGGGGGGGGTAGGCTGGCTTCTTCGACTTTTTGTCATTATTCCCTCTACGCTTTCTTTCTTGATGCTTGTTACGCCACACTTACACCAGTCCTTGGGGAGAAAAAGGTACGCAATGAAGAATATATTACTATAATATATATATATATAAATAATATATATATATACTATATACTATATAGATATATATATTAATAATATACTATATAAATATATATAAATAATATATATATATATAACCTATATATAGTATATATTAAAATAATAATAATAATAATAATAATAATGAATAATCAATAACAAAATAATAATAATAACTTAATACATCCGTATATGTTCATATAATCAATAATAATAATAATACATAATAATAACAATAAATAATGTGAACTGTAATAATTATATGCCCCTAGCTAGCACTAATAAAATCTTTTCATTAAGTCACTAAACTTCTACTTTATAATATTAGTCATACTCTGTCTTAACATATTTTATTTACTATTTAATGCTAAATACCCTAAAAGACTTGATTAAATAATGAAAAATAAGTAATTTAAAAAAAAAAAAACCAAAAAAAAAACCAAAAATTTGGCGTCATTGGTCTTTTTTTAAAAAAAACGTGTTTTTATTTAAAAAAAAAAACCCGAACGTTTTTTTTAATCCAACCCTTATACAATATATATACGTTATATATATATACTAATTAATATATATATATATATTAGTATAGTATATTAATATAAGTATATATAACTATAAGTTATATACTATAATATATATATAGTATCTATAATATATCAGCATATATATATATATATAATATATATATAATATATATACATACTATATTAATAATAGAGACTGTATATATATACTATATAATTATGATGGACCGGATGCCAAAATTGACTGTTTGCGGATGCGGATTCGGATCTTAAAGATTATGATCAACACGCAGATGCTGTTCTAAACGTAGATCTAAAGCAATGCGGATTCGGATGTTTACTCTTTGAAGTTTGAATAAAAATTATATACAATATATATATATATATAGTATACTATATATATACATATATATATATATATATATATATACTATATATATATACGTAATATATTATATATACTACATAAATATATATATAAATATCTAGATATATATATATATAATAAATATAATATATATACTATATTATTATATATCTACATGAGGAACATTGATTAAAGAACCTACACACATCCCAAATCATCCTAACCAATTCTTAAACACTCTTGATTTATGCTTCATCCATTCTCCTTCTCGCTACAAATCACAACCATCTTCCCTCCTATCGTTAAATTCTGACCCACAATCTTGCAGTCCTCTAAAGTATACACTTCATTGCGTTCCCATGAGCTCCGCCCGTTGCCCACATAAGCGACACTCTTCTGCGACTTTAACACTTTAATCTCGGCTAAATCTGGCATGCATTGCGTCGTTTCTTTCGCAAACATCGCTGGAATGTAATCGGAGTTTTGTTCGTGAAGAACGCCTCTGCTTCTTGCTGAAAAGGTAGGGCGCGTAATCACGGATGCATGAACAGTTCATCCACTTCACACTACAATCATTTCTCCTCATTAATCTATGGTTCGATGCTCTATTTCCCTTCGTAGCCAGCCCAGGAAGCTCTTGTGACATGCGTATATAGCTTGCGAAAACATCTCTTTCTCCTATTAATCTAACTAAGTTTTTTGCCCTCCCGCAATTCTGCAGGATATTATTCGACTGGCCAAGGGTTCTTACACTAAAAGGAAGAGTCTGCCCTTCTTGATTCTCCTTCTCGTAAAAATTCTGGCCTCTTCCAAAAACATCTCCAATAACTTCTGTAAAACTGCCTTTCCCCCTTATCCGTTCTGGACGGTTCTGTTGCTACCACTCCTTCTGAAAAGGCTGACCCTCTTTGGTCTTCTTTCTTTATCTAATTCCACCCTGACTAATTCTGGCAGGCCCCCCTCCTCCTGCTCCATCCCCTCTGCAAGCGCCAATGTCTCCTACACCTTCATTTACTCAATCGATCGGGTACCATGAGATACTGAGATCTATGAACGCTTCCGGAAGGCCAATGGCCCAGATGCTTCCTCCCTCGTGTTTTGATGGATCCCGTCCTTCTAACGCCTTGCGCTCCTCTGTCCATACGTCGTTCAAACTTCTACTCGCCGTAATGAGCTCTTATATTACCTTAATACTTTTTCTCAATGCCGGAAGCGCATTCTATTCTAGCCATCATCCCACAAAGAATCTCAGCCCTGCTAATCCTTCAAGCTAATGACCTATCTGTCTAACTTGACATTCCTACTCTAACCACAAATCTTTGAACAACTCTCTCGTCGCTAACTCCTCACATTTCCTCGATATCATAGTATTAATCGTCATTCCCCTTACTTTCAAGATTGTTAGTAGGCTTTCGACCTTGGAATCACACTTAAGTGACTCCTTAGCCTATGCTCACTGAGTCCTATGCGTCTTCTGCCCTAAGACCATGGAGTTTGCTGTGTAAAGCTTGACATATCTAAAGCTTTTGTCAGGGCGAGTATTACATGCGTCGCTACTCTCTAAGCTACCTTCCATTTGGATCATTACCCTCCTTCAGCCTTTGCTTACTTCCATTGTTCTCTTATTTCTTCAGAGCTTCCGTTCCATTTCAGCTCTTGTTGATGAGCAACCTCTTCCTCCTTTCTTATTAATTGTGTGTTCCTCAGGCTTCTTGTTTATCTCCAACTTTTATTCCTGACTCTCTTATCGAACTATCATTCTAGCTGCACTTCCTAAATTCTGTTCCAGCTCTTTAATGCCGACCGACTCAACTCTCCATTCTCCACTCATTTCAAATTGCTCCTTCGTTTGTATCTTGAGTTGACTCTCGTCTACCAGCTTTCGTGATCAATTCTTCGCCGATTTGTCGGGATTTTCTCAGTGGGTAACCGTGTAATCTTATGAAGTTCAACTCTTTGGAAACTCCCTACTTTTCATATCATCCCTTTCCCTACTTTTCCTATTACCCCTTCCCCTACCTCTTCCAGCTTTCCATATGATTCCCAGTACAAGACAACATAACAAACATTCGCTGAATCCGTAACATAATACCTCACGAATAGGGTTCTCGAAATGTCGTCCTTGCCTGAAGTACCTCACATCGACACTCGTATTGCAAAATGAGTCTCCCAAAAAAAGCTGGGAAATTCTGTTCAGATTGCCTCACGCTGAATTTTTTTCTTCTGCTCTAGATTACTTCAGTTATATAAAGTCTTATTCGCCCCTGTATATAGAATACTGTTCCCACATTTGGCGTGGATCCGGTTCCACCCTCCTTTTGGATAGAGGTGAAGCTAAGGCTAAGAGCTTTATAAACTGTCCCATTACTTTCTGACTCCATTTACCCTCTTTCTCTGCAGTCCGGTAATTGGTGTCCCCTAGTACTCTACTTTCTTATAGAGCTATTACAATGGCCGTAGGTGCTACTACAGAGTGAATTGAATCCTGACCCGCTAGTTCCTCCAACCACTGCGCTCTCCTCGTAACACCAATAAGTGCCTACTGTTTCTCTCTATGCAACTCAAATGATCCTGAAATATTGAAAATATTTAAGGATCACTCGTTGTGTACCTCCTTCTTTCCATCCAATCTGTTGTGAACGTCCTGCCTTCTTCTATTTCCTGAAAATAATCAAAATACTTCCTCTATTTAAATCCGGGCGTCTGCGCCACTTGAGGGCAATTGCAGTTAGGCCAAGCGAGAGACAATACCTCGTGGGTTACTTTTCCATTTATTTGTTAATTTTTTTCTGTTTTAGTAATTTTATGTAATTTACACAGAGGTCGTGTTTTTGCCCCTCCTTTTTTGAAAAGGGCCCTGCCTGTGAGACATGTCGTATCATGTAATAGTTTCACCATAAATAAACTAAACTTGATCCAATCTTATATATATTATATATATATATACTACTATATATACTATAATATATATATATATATAATATACATATATACTAATATTAATACTATATTATGATCAGCATATACATTATACCCTGCCAAACCCATACGATCACAAAAGCTGTAAAATTATTATATCCTATATATATCAAAGACTCACATATACACGAAACACACCATAATACTGCTAGTTGAGTCAACGCGGGATACCATATAGCTATATATATATATATATATATATATACTAATATATAATATATATAATAGATATATATATATATATATAATATATATATATATATATATAAATAGTATATATATATAATTAGTGATGACATGACATGACATGATTAATATCATATAAGATATATCAGATATACCTATACGATATATAATCTCAACTTACTCATATTATACCTTTACCACTATTACATATATTAGCAGCTAGCCGCGCTAAGGGATAAATACTCACTATCATACTATATATATATATCATATATCAAATATAATATATATAATATACATTACTATATAATATAGTGAATATATATATACAAAATCGAAATTCACAGATTACAATATTCCATAAGCTTAGGTGTGATGCCCAAAAATATATATATTTTATATGCATTTAATCAAATGTAGAAAGACATCCTGCAACATTCCTCATTCTTTGATTTGCTCAAGAGATGCCGGATGCGGATTGCCGTTAAAAGCTGCGGTATTGCGGCAATACGCAGCGGACGTCGCGAGTCATGTCCAACCACAATAATATAATAATATATACTTCATATAGCTATCTAATGACGACTATGCCGTCGATTAGAATAAATTCAGTAACTTAATGTATATAGTAGCATATTATGTACTATAAACTATATACTATATGAACTTATAACCCTATCTTATCATATTTATATATTAGCCTATATTATATATATTACCATATACTACCTGATATTATGATGTAAGTATGTGTACTTATATTCTCAGCAGTATACTATAGCATCTGCCTATATCTACTAGTCAATATATATAAACTTCCTATACATATATGCTTACTATTATTATATTATTAATTACTATAATCAATGTAACCTTACTACGCCTATACATGTCTTACTCTTATTGATAATATACTACTCATATGAATATTCAGTAGTATCCTACCTATACTAATAACTGAACTGAGGATCAAACTATCGAACTATAAATAATCAAATATATACTTATACTATTTACTACTAGTATATATATATCAGATAAATACCGAATAATACCCTAACTACTAAAGGAATGTCATAAGAATATACTAATAAATATATCAAACACTAGGACATACCTACGTACTAGACGGATATATACTACATTAGCTAACCTCTCACCGCTACTTATACCATACGCCTATCCCATATATATGTATACGCTATTATCTATAATCGTTATATATACTACATATTCCAGTGTATGACATGATCCAATGACAGCATTTATATATATATAGATACTATATATATCTCTAGTATAAGCTAACCGTATATGAACACATAGGTATAATCATACTAAATATATACTACACATACGCTATATATATTTTATATTATATATCCATAGTATCAATATATATATATATATTCATAATACGAACGGTACATCGCTGCTACCCTGTAACCTATTATAAGATTACTCATATAGTATACTAGTAAAGACGTATACGCGTAAAATATATAGTTATGAAATTATAACGTCATAATACGTGAATAATCACCTACCTTTCGCACACTAGTAATTAACTAAATATCTCACACTCTGCCGCGGTTAGTGCACTATAATATGGTATTAGTCTATAGCCTACTCTCCTATACTAAGGATATACTACGATTCATACGACTCTATCATTGATACGTACAGGGTCGGTGTGGACCATACTATCTATATACTACCCTCGTTCGACACCTCTCACAATATTAAACCGCAACCCCGGACTATGTACCACGTGGTATACTCTCATGATTAGCGATATAGACTATAGTGACTACTACCTATAATACATCGCTTACATGACTCATAGATACATGAATAAGACCTTAAGCGCTCCAAGGCTATACCTAATACCTAATACTAAACAACGTCATGATCCCCCTCTTATCCACTACCGCTAACTACTATACCTATACTATTGTACGTTATACTATACTACGAATATAATCCGGTAAGACTAGTAGTATATATATATAAATATTATTTAATATTATATATACTAAATCATATATCAATATATACAGTATCTATATATATATATATATATAACTACTATAGATCCCTATAACTAATATACTAAAACCATCTTTATACCGATTCTACTATATATATAACTATCGGTCATGAATCTCTATCGCTTCTTCAACATATTGCTAAACAGTTTGCGACAGGATGCACACTCTGTTCTGCTCAATGCAATTCGAATTAAGCATTCCTTCTCCAGCCTCTTGTGACTATCTCAGGCTTATGAAAAAATTATCCAAACTCTAACATGCTAAAATATGTCTGATGAATCATAGACCGAGTGATGTGGAGTATAGCTTCCTGGCTCCCTTCTGGTGTATGGCAATCATACAACATTAATATATAATAACCATATTTGGATAACTACCCTTATCAATATCCTTGCAGGCACGAATACAAATTGGACAGGAGACCCTGGCGATTTTAACTACCCTATCGACTTGACTAGTAAGTTAATTTGCATCAAACTTAGCAAGAGCTTAAAGAACGTTGGAAAACTCTCTGCGCGCCTACACACACACAAACCTACACACACCACATCACACCACACACACACACACACATCACCACAACACACCAGCAGCGGAGCGAGCGAGCCACAAACTAGCGCGCACACCCATTCTAGTTCAATTTGCAAACGAGCTGTTTGTTCCGAGTATCACCGTAGAGAAGCTCCTGCAGTCCAATCAAATAGGAGGTGTTCAAACTGTCTGATTTCGGTCTGCCGGCAGTAAATACTAATCATGTTTTGGCGTTCAGGCACTCAACGGGTTTTATTCCTTACTCAACGGCCGAATGCCTTTCACACTGTACGATAATACTTAGTTAGAAAACTAATATTACCCAAAACCTCTTTCAACTGAAGGAATCTTTACAAAGGTATATTATTTTTAATCTAATATTATCGGTAAAGCTTTTCCTCCCTCTCGCATACTCTCTCTCTGCTCTTCTCTCTCTCTCTATCCACCTCTTCTCTCCAATCTCGCTGCGGCGACCTACTTATGAGATACCTTCTCTTTCTTGCTCCTCTTCTTCTACCTCATCCTCTGCTTTCCTCCGCTTCTGTTACGCGTCCTATCCTACACTCTCTCTCAATCCTCTCTGCTCGTCTTTGTTATTTTTTTTGCTCATCATTATCAAATTCGATAACTCAACCCGTTTTGAGCGTCCATCCGACACATCTTGCATGATCTTATCCCAATCGTTAACCACAATTTCTCCATTCTGTGCCCGAACGTCGCAATTAACCACTGTATATAGGAGATATAGTGGTTAGTGGTACGAACCACCCGCATATCAAATACACGCCTTGTATATCTTATCTATAAAAAACTCATATTTATCGAAGGTCAACACATACATTTCCAAAGGTGCGACGGAATCGTCTCATCCACGTGCAACAAAGGCAGGCGGCTCTCTCCCATGCGGACATACCATATGAGCATAATATATATTATGTTCCTATATGGCCTATATCTCAATCACTCGATGCTTACCTTCTCCAGCACCTAGAATGTCATCAAATAAATTAAAAATAAATAAATTACAAAAACGTTCATATAATCTATTAATCCATATTTGTCTTTCTCCCGCAATAACATGACTCCTATTCTCAATTATTTAATCTATATAAATGTATACACTAATAACTATTATCTCATATATCCTAACTTATATCAGTTATACTGATAACTATTCCGGATTAGCTTATACTATATATATAAATATAAGTCGATACTACACGGTTCAGTAGATCTTATAGACTATCTATTAGATACACAGCACTCACGGATTTAGTAGGACGTACATTCACCTGACTACATATATCCGATATACACCACCGACTCTGGCTACCCTATCAAAGTACCATACTTCTCTATATATACATATCATATATATAATCATTATTAGTCATTATCCGTACTATATACGACTTACCACATCGGTGGTATTAATAGCTACTTCATTACATACTTCGATACCATTATAAGCAATATAGGTTAGTCAACTCGCTTTCAGTATCCCACGTCATTGCACGATACCACCTCGATTCTACTATCCACTCGCACGCGCCTCTATATATATAGATACAATCTAGGGCAGATACTACTATATAATTTATGTTCACCTATAGCTCTATATCAGCTCATGCTGCCCACAAAGATAACATATTCAGTACACTGTCAATTAAACTCATCCATCTTATATAGAATAGCAGCATCATGGAATATAATTATAGTAGACTTCACGACACTAAGTTATATAGTATATCGATATATATGCAGTATACTATAAATCTACATCCTACTAGTTAATCACCGATCATACGTCATTTACAGCTACCTATTTCACTACCCAAATTCCACAATCACTTACCTCCAGCTACGTATATATATAAGTTAAGTGAGCCCAGCAGTACCCAGCTATAGCAGACGCCTCGGATGGATTACTATCTATCTACTCGTCCCATATCCTATATCCAATCTGAAAAATTACTATATGAATACTGATGCCTAAGATCTATGCCTTAATTCAGCGCCGTTACAGTTCGGTCTATTACTACGAATGCCCTCTCGAGCTCGAATCGCCTCTATCCAGATATCACTTGATAATACTTCGCTTCACCTTATTCGTTAACCCATCACATACTGAATCACCTATATCTTATATATAGATGAAAGCGCATACCATATTAATGCTGAGGTACTTTAATATCTCATAAGTAACCCTTCCATACATATAAATAGTCACGTATACACAATATCAACATAACATAATATTACATATGTATATAAAAACACCTTCACGACTATATATCAATTATCTACTATTATACATTAAATATATTACTATCAATATTAATATATTATGTATACCAATTTCAACAGAATATTAAATGATTTATATTATATATTTATCAAGTTCTTCTCACTGAACCGATAACTACTATATAATATATAATACTAATACTATATATTAATATGAATAAATATACGATTAGCCTGGTCGTATACCCACTATACATATGATAGTAGAATTCATCGTCCCTTATTATCAATCCTAGCATCTATAACCAGTGCTACTCAAAACTAGTAGTCGCTCCATACATTTTATGCTTCGGACATTCACTCATACACTGACCTGGAACAACACAACGAGGAGAGACCCCAACATTGCGAATTCGTCAAGGACACCTCGCCCTTACCTACTTAAAGATCATCATCAGCGACCAATAAATCACTAGCCCCAGCTCTGGTAACCCCCTTATACACCCACTTTGTCACATACATGAGTCCACACTGTCCTCTCGATGTTCATGTGATATCAGCCGTCGTGACCTGAGTATAAGTCTACACCTCCCAAACAACCGGTCTGGAACCTAGACTGCGCGCTCTCTTTTCGCAGCTGGGTAGTAATGCGTCACTCAGCGTCTGTCGCTCTTCCTCTTGTCTTTCTAGTGAAGAAACAGCCTGCCCTTCTTGCCACGATTCCTGAATCTAGATCCTCCCCATTCACGTATCCACTGTGATTCGCTACCGAACCGCGTTTGCGATGCTTCGCAAATGCTTAAAGGCAGCTTGTTACCCTTCAGAATCGAAGCGCAGCCAATGTCCTCCGATTGAGCATCAAAGGAATCATTATCCATCCTACCGGTGGTCACTGCTAAAGTCGTACGTATTCCGACCCATCGGCCGTAAAATCAGACCTCAACGCCTATATCTACGGAAAAATAACGTGCGGCCCTCCTCTTCCTCTAACCCATCCCATAAGAAATGAAATCTCTGAAGTCATGTTCATTGATCTGTGAGAAAAGGTTCATGGAAAAGTTAGTCTGGAAATGTTGCCACACAGCCCTCGCGTGGGAGATGCTGAACGTTGGAATCTCTACGTCAATTCTAGTACACATCTATATATAAACGTCTCTCTCTCTCCTCTCTTCTTCTCCTGCTCCTAACCATCTTCCACCATCTCTTCATTTAATCTCTTTTCTTCTCTCCCTCTCCGTTCCCCCCTCTCCTCTTCTCTTAATCTCTTCTCTCTCTCTCTCCCTTTATCTCTCCTCTCTTCTCTCTCTCTCTACTCTATGGGATAAGCTAAGTTAGAGAGTTTCACCTCGGAATCACTACTGATATATATCAGCTAATATAATATAAAATCAATCCTGAAATATAGAAATATAACATTACTATATATTTAAGTAAGATAAATATAATTTAACACTATACAGTATCTAATATTATATATGCAAGACTATCAAAGGCCCAATAGTCAATCTTCTCAAATCAATGACCATCATCTGACTCTCGGATATATCAAAGAAGGCTGAGGCGATATTAAATCGGGGATCTTTAAAAATTTGGAGACAACCTTAAAACTGACTAAAGGCCAGAACGTTATATTAATTATCTAAGGAATTATTATTGATATTATTCTTATATTATTATGTATTCTTATTATTATTATTCTATTACCTTAAATTCACCATTTATTATTATTAGTTATTATTATTATTTAATAAAACCGGGAACCGAGCGGCTTCAATTTTGAAACTCAGCGTATGGGCAAAAAAGGCTACACAACTCATAAACCAGCTACAATAACCCCATTTGAAATATATTATTATATTAATAGTATTATGATTATTATATATTATTATTATTCATTATTATTATTATTATCTATTATCCATAGTTTTATATTATGTTACATAATATATATTCACTATATTAGGTTCTCCTATCCTTTTAGGTTGTCGTTTATGGCCGAATTGCGACAACTTCCGTCGCTACGTTTTTTACTACGCCGCCTTTCTCTACTATGTGTGATTATATAATAAAAAGTATCTATATCATCCTGAAAGATTCTTTCTTTCGACTACTAGAATGCATATGTAAATAATTCATAAACAGTAACATAAATTTGTTACACAAAAAATCACTCAAAGATACACGATCACTGTGTCAAAATGTAGTTTTTCTTAAAGAAGATCGAAACGCCCTCTTCTCATATGTGCGGATCAAACACTAAGCAAAACTTGAGAGTTTTTCTTGCCTAAATCTCATGAAACTGACAACTCTCTGCAAAAAATCCTAAAAAAAAGCCAGAAAATCAGCCAAAATAACCGAGTTATAGGCGATGTCTAAAAGTGCGACTAATCAGTCGCACCGGAACTCAAAGGTGAATTATGTCGACTATGAATATCGAGACTTACGTAAGATCTAATATCGTGTACAGTGTCAACTCTCCTATCTATTTTTACTGGCTATTTAGGCTTACCTATTCGTAGGCTACGTTGAAAGATTTACACCGAAGCCGCAGAAGATGAGATATACATGCGCTATTCCTTATTACTTTATTGAAAATATAACGTATATGCGAGGTGACGTATATTGACATGACATTAGAGAATTGATTTTTAATCATGGAGTAGAGATGTCGCTCTAAGGTTAGCCAGCGACGTCCGTATTTTTCCGCGGGACAGTCCCGTTTTCAAACCACTGTCGCTCGATTGTTTGCTATCCCTGTCCCGTTTTTTAATCAATTGTCCCTTATTTTAAACAGATGAAAATGAATCCAAATTTTATGCTTATTTTACAACGTTACTGTGGTTTGTAACATCTGACAAAATTCTGACAAATGATAGCAACTGGGCAAGCCAGCAACTAGGCTAGCATGAAATCGCGTTTTTGCGTGATACTATATAAACGCAGGATAAACGTAAGAAAATCATGTCGAAACATTGTAGAGTAGTCTTGAATTTAGATACGGAAAGCGAAGGGCGCGGAGTAGTATCAGGGATATGCCACACAAAATGACGCAGCAACCTTTTGACCTTTTTATGACCGCGACCTTTTTTGGGCACGTTGACCTTTCTTGGCATCTCTGCTAATTTTTACCTTACACACTTTTTTTAGCCTTGACCTTTTGGCAACCCAAATTTTTTTGAGAACCCGTATTTTTGGCGAACCCGGATTTTTTGAGAACCCGATTTTTTGAAGAACCCGGATTTTTGAGAACCCCAAATTTTTGAAGAACCCAAATTTTTTGAACCCTAATTTTTTGAAACCCTAATTTTTTGTAGGAACCCTAATTTTTTTGCGAGAACCCTAAAATGTTCTTTTAAGAGGACACCCTAATTTTTGAGAACCCTAATTTTTTGCAACGCTCTTAAATTGTTGGCCAACCACTTCGCCAACGAAGCGGTTGCGCCAAAACGGTCGTTGCGCAGCAACCGCTTACGTATATTGCCCCCCTATTTTATAACCCCCCTAATTGTTTCGACCATGTCTCAATTTCAATGCCTGCCCACGGTAATGTTTGATCTTCCTTTAGGGGCACTCTTAGCCCCGTTTTTAAGTCTTTAACCTGTATTACCCATTGATATTCGCCAATCTGGACCTTGCCAGACATTACTCAAGTGATTGTACATGTTTTGTCCCCTCCACAGGCTAATTTTGCACCCCTATGTCGTCCATGGTCAACTTTTGGCCCACCGTAATTTTGCTATCTCTTTTGGTACTTCCATGTGTCAATTTTTGCCCACGCGGTAATTTTTGGGTTACCCTTTGGATCGTCCCTGGCGTCTAAATTTGGGGCCCACGGTTAATTTTTGGCATGCCCTTTTGGTCTTCCAATGGTCACTTTGGCCCCACCCTATTGTTCGACAACGCCTTTCGTCTTCCATGAGGTCCAAGTTTGGCCCACGCCAATAAATTTTGGCCACGTCGTGTCCCATCCAACGTCACAGTAAGTTCTCCGTTCCTAATCGCTGAACGCATGTATGGATTCTATCCTAACTTGAACACACCACACACACACAATCTCTCTTACATACT
>JABUQX010086175.1:20000-25208 GCA_015478945.1 Trachelipus rathkii | reverse complement strand
AACGTTTATTCCCCGAACCCAGACGTTGCTATTAAATGTCAACTATGGTCATCCCGAAAATACTGTAGGGGACAGCATGACATATGCCCAGTCTGCGAGCAAGGAATTTCAATTCCCTGTGAAAACACACAACACGAAAAAACTGTGAGGATCCCCGACAGTGCCGTCTTCCTAAATGTCTGTATTACCTGTTTGAAAGGAGGTTTTTTAGTTATATGTTACCGTACCAAAATTGAGCAGGAGAGAATGTAAATGTACCAGCTCAAAGAAAAATATCCTACAAGACAAAGACAATCTTATGCTGCAATTGCTCCGCGTGTTAATCCACCGGCACAACTCCATTCAGTAGAATTTTTCCCTAAATTCTAGCGAAACTCAAGCAGTTACTGCCAACCTGCCCTTTGCTTTGCCTATACTACCGACTTCTCAAATTGTCCAAAAGCAGCCCGATCTATAGATCTCGGTCAAAAATCGCCAGCAACAACCTTACTCGAGTACTAGTTTTTCAACCAACTAGCAATGAAACTAAGTTGGTTTATCCAATACAAAAAGCTTGGAGAGCAATTTCCTGCCAAAAGGCACTCTATTCCCATATCCTTCGATGGAGTTCGCCAACTCACGTAAGAGGCCTGCTTTTATGTCAAACTAATCTGTCTCCCGTCATTACTCAATTCCCTGGAAAGATGTTCTAAACACAAAGGAAAGACCTTAATCAAAATCTAAAGTTATTCTCTAATATACAAAATTTTCGAATTACTAAAGCAAAAAATAATTTACCCCAGATATAAAAAATGGAACTCAGAGATACCTCATCAAAGTCTATTCGTGAGACAAAAGCAATGACTTCAATAGATTGTACTCAAACAATCACTGGCTATTGAACACCCCAACCAACTCTCTGATAGCTACAATGATTATTCCAGCTCTTCTGAATCCTCCTAAAACTCTTCCTTCCGAATTTCATACCTCAGCACTCCCTTAAAGGATTCTGTGCCTTAGCGGATGAAAGGATCATAGTCTCAAATGGAGAATGTGTGACGACTCACTCTCTCTAAGTTTTGCGCTTCCGAGAGAGATGTGGAAAACGCATAAACACGAGGCGCCTCCAGTGTTTTCGAAATATGTTGCTGAGAGTGCAAGGGACCCAAAGGTTTCCCATACTATTACTCAATGTCCACTGTTCCAAAATCACCAAACCTTGATGGATCACTGCCAAAGTCTTCCAGCATTAGGACCACCGAAATCCCAACGGCATCCCATATTGAGATTCTCAAATATCTCAGCCCCAACTTTCCTTGCAAAAAAGTGACAATTTCTCCGGGTCACCTTCTGGCACTGCCTCAATGGAAACATTCTCATATTCTCCACCCCATGTTCTGAATCGTGACTTGCATGCAAATTCTGACTATCGCTTCTTTTCCTAAACATTATCAATTTGGTTCTCTTCCAACGACCAACCAAGCCCACACAATAAGATGGACTTGGTTGAATACTTCAACTTGATTCGTATTCAATGGCAAAGCCCCTCCACCAATTAGCCACTGAAAATTTCTTCCCTATCCCCCCCCAAACAATTGCCTTGCTACAATCAAATATCTGTGTACGACTATTCATTACACCAGGATTGGTTGTCTCCATCGTCGACCCACGTCTCCGGCTTCTCCCCATCTGTAATCCACTTCCAACACTTATAACTCATAGCCACATGAAAATAAGTGTCTCGAAAACACATCGCATAAAATTATATAACAATTAGTATACCACCTTCCATTCAATGAATTGCGTTGCTACTTTCCAGTTCTGAAAACTGTCAACTAATAAAAATGCATAATGTTGCGGGAACATAAACTAGGCTATTCGTGACCTTCTTCCATACACTATCGAGAAATATAATACCGCTAACCTCTATAGAAAGAAGACGGTGACAATGATAGGGGAGGTGCAAGAATACTCATTCATAAATCTGTCCCCTATTCTTCAGTCTCTCTTCAAACTAGACTTCATGCAGCTGAAGCACGAATTTATCTATTCAGTTGACCTTACATCTGCTCGATCTACTTTGGTTCGAATAGTAGCTTACTAAGGCCGACTTAGTGATCTTTTTTAGCAGCTCCCTACTCCGGGTTGTTTTACTAGGAGACTTCAACCTTCGCCACCTCTTATGGGCAAACTCATGTCATTCGTCAAAAGTCTAATCCTTGTGACTCTCTTAGCCATCTTATTCACGCTGGGACGCTTTAACACGGATCCACTACAATATGAGCGTGTTGAAGATATTACATCTTCTCTCCTGTAGTTAATTTCCTTTTGCTCCATTATCTATATGGACTTTATATGGTCCCGCTCTGACTTATTTATAGGCAGTGACCAGATACCCCAATAGCTAATGAAACATCACCCGAGCCAATGTTAAATCCAATTCCACAGGTAACGTTCGTCAAACTCCTTGGTGGTCCAAGCTAATCGGGAGAAGAAAAAACTCTACAGGCATACACATATTGAACGCATCACACCAAACATGAATATTATTTAACGCGCAGTGGCGGCGAGATTTTCCGTCGAATAATTGCAAGCACGTAAAACAAACTCCTCAACTCCCCTTCTTCAGTATGAAAGTTGAAACAGACAAATATCTTGCTGCTCCAACGCTCTTCACCCCATCCTCACTTTATTGCTCGATATAACCAATATGATATCTTGCTCCAGCAGTGTTGCAGATAAATTAGGTAATATTTTTGCTAGACATTGGTTCTTTTCGCGCATACAGAAGCCTTTTCAAAAACAAAAATTTAACACAACCCCAGGCTTTTCAACAAACGAAAGCGGAAAATCATAATATACCGTCTTTTACCTTGGCAGAGTTATCTGACTGCACTGGCGAATTGCATAAGACTGTACCTGTAGAACAAGACATTATTTCGACATTATGTTCTGCTATATCATCCTTTCTGCACTTCAGGGTTCTTGCTGGATTGATGTTTACCAGAATATTGGACGAATCCTCCTTTCCATCTGCTTATGGACCACAATTTTGAAATCCCTATCCCAACCTGTGAAGATCCGAAGATGCGGACAACAATTTCGCTGACCTGTCATACTTGTAAATTAAATGGAGAAAACATGGTTTTCAAGCCACCTTATCCCTGATTGCGTTAACCGCAAATTATCGTTCGGACCGGATCCGTGTTAAAACATAAATCATCATCTGGAAACCTCTCAACTGTGGGCTGGTTTTTGGTGATCTTTTTTGATATTGAAAACTTTTGAGCCAAACGTGAGATAACTGTGGTTCTCATTCAAACTCCAACCTCACTCTTTTCCGAGGATATCTCCCCCTCTTATTGAATGCTTCTGTTAAAACAGATCTATCTTAAGTCGGTGCTCTTCTGTTCTATCACGCCACTTTACTATGAATGAAGGTGTTCCGGCATGGACAGGGTTCTAGTGATTATCAGTTACTCTCCATATTCAAGGACTCGTTACTTGCATATCCCAGCGACAGTTAAGTTTTCTCCTAATGTTGTGACCTGGCGCTTTACTTTATCGCTTTCAGGCTGTATTTTTCATACGCAACTTCAACTAGCTACTTGAAATCTTATCTCAAGGGAGAACTCCCATGGCTTCCATTTCCCACCCACCAAAACCTCAGCAATACTATTTAGGAAAAAAGGGGAGTAGAAAAAAACCTGCCACCTTCCTTCCAGCGAACCATCCTTATATGGGTCATCCATTCTTAGTAACTTCACAAGTTAAATCATTTTAGCCTCAATTCTAGATGACCACCTAACATACGCACCACACCATTAAACTCCTGAAAAGCACTTGATCATTTCCCGTTCTTGACTATTACGTTCATCTCAGATCAAATCGCAAATCCTTTTGTGTCTCCACCAGCCCTACCTCAATTGAAGTTAGGATATTTGTGTGCGTCAATTACTGTCAGGCCTCCCCAACCCTTTACATCTGTCACAATTCCAGCTAAAACGAGGCGATCAATAATCCACTGGAGCCTTTCTAATCTGTCCTCGGGATGGAGCCATTAAGTGGAATCTGATCACTTTCAACCTCAATGCATTCGCTCTGATACCATCTGCGAGAGATGCCTCTGTAATCCTCCTTAAATGAGGATTTGCAAACAGTTTACAGATTCCTTTAACTTCTCCAACAATATTCTTTCCAAAGGGGCTGGCAGTCTCTCTTATAACGGAAGGGTAGACACCTTTTTCTATTTTCTTGCTCCCACCATTTTATGCCAGGTCTTGACCTTTCTCTCCAAATCTAGTCACCCCACTGTCTGATTAAAGGCAATTCATTCCTCAGGTCTCATTCCGCGTTTAACGGTGGATTACTCCAGCGTGATTTACTGACGGCTCTAAAACAGGGACAGTAGTGGTGGCGTTCTGATTGCTTTCAAATTTTCACGGCAGAAATGGACTATAATGATTTCCCTGTCTAGAATTTTATTCCGATAAACCAAGACCACACTTAGTCAATTTATTCAGATTCGCTCAGGCACCCTCCAGGCGCTTAAAGCCACCTTTCTAAAGAATACCATGCGTATCTGCAGACAGACAATTCTTCGCTGCTCACTCTCGCACTAAACTAAATTCATACTAGTTAGAGCCCCTCATACGATAGGGTCAACTGGAAGCAAAATCGTGACAGAGAGGCCAGATGGAAGCCTCTTTTTTTTCCGGAGCTGTTCTAGTACAATTCAACAGGCGCCATTCCCGACAAAGTCTCTTCCAATCACTGATTATTAGCCTGCTCTTCGCAAAAGCTTCCAGGTCTCTTATTATCAGGATGCTGGACGAGTGATTAGCGAGGGAAGAACAAATATGAAAGGTCAAAAAATTAGTGAGTGGTCTTCCTCTCACCACATGAAAGCGCATGAAGTAATAGTTGCCACGCCTCCACATTGCCCGCACCAATATCAACCACAGCCACTACAAGTCACCGGGAACCTCCTAGCTGCAAAATTTGCCGTGACCATACCCCAATCTGTTCATCATTATCTTCATTGATTGTCCTCAGTTGGACCCCATCACCCGTCGTCATTTTCCTACTCTATTTGCCGTTCATACACACCATTCAAAAGTATATTCCATAATCTTTATGAATCCCCCCCCCTTTAATAGTAACATATTTCTTTCATCTCCAAGAACTGAAATAATTCTTCACAACTTTTACTTCCTGTTTTTAAATATT
>JABUQX010086175.1:0-10000 GCA_015478945.1 Trachelipus rathkii | reverse complement strand
ATATAGTTATATATGATATAATTATATCATATATATAATATATATATATATATCTATATATATATATATATATATATATTTATTATAGTATATATTATATATTTATATATATATATATTATATATATATCTATATATATATATATATATATATAATATATTGTACATGAAGGTAGGGAATATATATATTATTATATATATATAGGTCACTAAATAAAGTTATGGCGAACTTTTGAACAGGTGCCAGGAAGACAAAGAAGATAGAAATGTTGAACTTTCACCCATAAGAGGGAACCTCTCGAATTTTTCATGACGTAGGTGGATGACGCGCAACACCACGAACTGCGTGGCAGCGGATCAGGCCACGCTCAGGCCAATCGCGATGTGGACGTTACAGAGGAAAGTTCAGTGTGTCCTGTGGCTTGCTAAATTCGAATCCGTGAGCAAAGTGCAACGTGAATATCGTCGCGTGTACAACGAAGCGCCACCACATAGGAATAATATTACCAAATTTGGAGGAGAATTTAGGAAGGGACTAGCTTTTGAACATTATTATTAAATTTAAAAATTTTACCCCACAAGCCAACGTGATGGATTGAAGATCGTGAGTGGAAGGTGTGAATGCTAAATTGGTAAGTTCTTCCTGGAGAAGAAATAAAAAAAATTAGATTCATAATTTTTTTGTAAAAATTCGATTTGTGCGACTTTCGATTTTTATATTTTTAGAAATTTCATTAAATTATTAAATAATTTAATGATTGGAAATTATATAACATTCTAGAGAATTTAATAATTGACTTAACGTTTTAAGAGAATGTGCAAGATAAAAGTACATTGACTCAAAGCCTAAATAAATAAAATATTTGCCTACTTTTTAAATTTTTTGACTTATACTTCTGAACGTTATAGTGTGTTGATAATATATATTATATATAAATATTAGTATTATATATAATATATATATATATATTATGATATATATATATATATATAATTATATATATATACTTATATATTATATATATATATATATATAAGCTGATTTTTTCTTTGTTTTCGTACTTCCTTCAAATATAGCCACAGCAAACAACATAAGTTCATACATTTACCGACTTCTCCCCTGATTTTTTGATTGCGCCTTCAATGAAGCACATTATACTACTGAGCAACAGGAAAAAGTTTTCGTATTAGATGTTTAATGGATCGCTTTTAAGGCGCGAAGTATTATGTAGTGAACAAATAATTATAAAAAGAAAGTTTACAAGTGAATATGATCAGCAACTAGAAGAGAATTAGTCTTGTCTTAGATTAGTTAAATCTTTTTAAATCGTTTTGTTTCTTTTTAATTATATATTACTTTTGTCACATACATCAAATTAATTTCCTAATTTACAGACATGAACTAATAACAAAATTTTTTTATGTATAAATTTTATTGTTAAAGAGCATGTTCAACTGTTAAGTTTTGCAACGAAGTTTTATATATATATATATAAATATATTATATATTATTATATAATATATATAGTTATATATATATTATATATATTTATATATTATATATATATATATATATAATATATAATATATACCTTAACCTTTAAAATCAATTAAAAGAACAAGTAGTTTGTTTAGATAAAAAAGCCGCAGATAAAGAAAAATGAAAGAAGATAGGAGAGCCTGCATCATTCTTTGAAGTGGAGGAAAAAGTATCAAAAAGAACAATCTCCTATAGTATATATATATATAATTAATACTATTTTATATAAACGCAGAACCTGTTTAAATGTTCTAAATATATATTAGTATATAATATATATATATATATAATATATATATATATATATCAGAGGGCGGCTGTGGCCTGCGTTGCAGGTTTGGCAACACCATTTTGATACAACTGCAGTTAGTGTGCACTATTTATTATTTTTCTTTTTATTTTTTTAGTAAGGATTAAATATTAAAGAAATTAAATTGCATCTTATTATCATAACCCCATGATTTATTTAATTAAGTGAAAAAAGAACGTCAATGAAATTTTAGTTAGATCCAAATGTAAAGCAACAGATGATTGGTTGAGAACACTTACACACAATGCGCCTAGTAACATTTTTGAGGAGGAAAAATGTGTGTGAAAATATGAACGCGTGGACGATTTCTACCTAGAAATAGCCGTTGCGATATCAAGAACAATCGTTTGTTTCCATGTAGCGAATGTCAAATTTATGAATAAGAAACAATTCGGAAAATTGACTTTCATGTTCCAAATTAGCGTCTCAGCGAGCGAACGAATATGTATTTGTTTGCGGTTTGTAATCTCTTGGTTTTATTAGTATTATAATTCTCTCTTTTCTGCTGTCTGTTGTCTGTTGTCTGTCTGTCTGTCTGATCTGTCTGTTCTGTCTTCTGTCTCTCTCTCTTCTCCTCTCTATCCTTCCTCTTCTCGTTCTTCAGTCTTCCTCGTCGTCCTCTCCTATCTTGATTTTGTCTCTTGTCTCTCATGTTATCTATCTATTATCTATCTATATATCTATTCTATCTATCTATCTTATCTATCTATTAAATCCTAAATTACTTATCTATTTATATACTAATATCTATCTAGTCTCTCTCTCTCTCTTCTCTTCTCTTCTGTCTCTTCTAATATTATATATATATATATATATATATATATATATATATATATATTTATATATATATATATATTATATATAATATAATATATATATATAATATTATATATATATTATTATATATAATAATGGTTATGTGTTATCCGCTCCAGGTAAGTTGAGAAGTCATCTTTTTTTTTTTTTAAAATTTCTTAATCGGATAAAGTATTGAAGCTCTCTTGGGGCCATTTGAGTTTTATTTATTTATTATTTTTTCATTATTTATATTAATAAAATAAATTATACAAATAAATTTACATTCTAGTGTAGCAATAAAGGTTATTTTAGAGTTTAGTTAGTTTAAATAGATTTTTTAAATATACAATAAGCAAGGTTAGACTAAGTGAGTTTTGAATTAGTTTACACGATTTTGAAAACTTTTTTTTTTTTTAAATATTTTTAGAAGGTGTGAAGCTGCTTAATAACACAGTGTTCCATTTGACTTTAGGCATTTTCACTTCAGTTTTATGAAATGTGTTAGAATTCATACAATCGATGTATATATAATATATGGAGGTGGAGGCGGATAATATATATATACATATTATATATAATATATATATATATATATATATATATATATATATATATATATATATATTATAATTATAATATTTATATATTATATTATATATTATATATATTATATATAATATTATATCTTGTGTGTGGATGAAAATATAATGTCAACACCTATAAATTGATAGAGAGCCGGCCTGATATATATATATTATATAATAATTATTATATATATTAATATATAATATTATATATATATTATATATAATATTTATATATATTATTTATATATCTATATATATATATTAATATATTATTATATACAATTTGGTTCCAATCCAGTATTTCTGTCACTCATTATTAATTAAGATATGTTCAGCTGTGTATTTAAGATTACCAACATTATTTACCATATTAAATGCATATATCTATATAGTATATATAATATATATATATATATAATATATAAATATATATATATAATATTATATAATTTTAATTAATATTTAAATTATTTTTTTTACTATTTTTATATTTATTATTTTATAAATAGTTTTCTCTATATATTCTGAGAATATCATAAATTCTATTATATATGTAGATCATATTAATAATAGTCAAGTCATGTCTGAAAATTTTATGGAGGAATTGATTTTTAGCTCAAGAAGTCTTTGGGGATCCTTCCTAAGTATTATTATAATGCTTTGTAACATATTTGAAATTAAGAAAAAATCCCATTTGAAATATTCAAACGTTTTGTAAATAACCAAATGATTTAATATTTGAATAATTGATGTTTCAAAGTATGATAATAATTATCTGGTATTTGTTTTAAATATAAAAATTTGTAAATGTTTTACAGGAATGAGCCACTCTCTCTCTCTCTACTCTCTATCTCTTCTCTCTCTCTCTAGCCAAATATACTATATATATTATATATATATATATTATATATATATATATATATATCATATATATATAATATATTATATAATTATATATCAATAGATATATATATATATATATTAGTATATATTACTATATATAATATATATATATGTATATTAATATATATATATAATATATATAATAATTATATATAATATATATTATATATATTATAAATATATTATATAATATAATATTGTGATAGGTGAGTTGCTGATAGAAGAAGATAACCAACTAAATAATATAATGTCTCATGATTTTAAAGAAAGCATTTCTGTACTAAGAGTATTATACGCATTGAAGTATTATTGGTGTTTAATGTTAGATAGGATGGATGGTGTGGAATGGTAAAGATAAACTAGAACAGTTGTTGAAAAGCAGATTAAGTTATCATCGATCACTGTTTTATGGAGTGTTATCAATCTTTCGATAATGGAAATCAAAGTATTAAGATAAACTCACCGTAGGGATCTCTACATTGGTTGGAGCTCTTCGACAGCAAATTGAATTGGAATGGACGGTGGATCTGGGTTCTGGTATAAGTTTCTATATGGGACGAAAATATGGAGAGGATAAACGCACAAATTCAAGGATTGTCATAATAATTTGGATTGAGCTTGTTTGCGAGATTTTTACTGAGTGAATTCCAACTGGACACTAAATCAGGGAGGGACGGGCCTGGTCATTTATTTCCTGATGTTAACGTGTTGTTAAGCATTCTTAAAGAGTTTAGAATGTCTAAGAAGGGTTGTTGTAGCATCTTAAATGTTATCTACTGTTTACTATTGAAATAATTTGTACTGTAAATTTTATTGCTATTTAGTGTTGTTAATTAAGTTAGACTAGTTAGTTTTTTTTTTCTGCTGAGTATAGAAATTTTAGCTGCGGTTATAAACCTGTTTATTTATTAATATGAAATTTCCCTTCGTTTTTAAATTGCAATTGTAGTTAGATTCTTTAAAGCTAAGAACATATTGATAGTGGGTTGGTTGGTGTAACAATATATATATATTTTATTATATATATATATATATACTATTATTATTTATATAGTATATATTATATATATATACATTATTATATATATATATATAATAATATATATAATATAATTAATATTATATAATATTTTATAGTATAATTATATATATATTATATATATAATATCTAATAATTATTATATACTATATATATATTATTAATATTATATATATATATATATATATATATATTTTATTATATATATATATTATATATATATTCTAGTATTATATATATGGGTAGTTATCATATCTATATTACTATCTTTAGTATCTATTATATAATTATTTATTATATATATATATATATATATGTATATAATATATAATAATAGGGGCTATACCTAGGGTAGGTAGGGGTAGGTAGACCTATTTTTGAGTCTGTTTGATGATAAATAAATTAATGGTAAAGTTAACTAAACTATTAAATATTTATTTGAAAGTGAAAAAAGGAAACTGATTTATAAATAAATTTTAAAAGAAAACCTCTTAGCAATAGCAATTATATAGATATAATTCTTTTGGATTTGCTCCTAATCTGTTTTGTAAGAGTAAAAAGTTTTAAAGCTCTACGGCTCTAGCCGAGTTTATATTTCATATAGTTAATATACTCAGCGGTGCAGGAGACATATTATTTTGGCTGTATACGATGAAAAATATACGAGAATCACGGGAAGAAATATTTCGTTAGGTGAGAACGTACGAAGAAATTTGAAAAAAGAATTTTGAATCTCTCTCTCTCTCGTCTCTCTCTCTCTTCTCTCTCTCTGCTTCATAATATATATATATTATATATCTTATATTAATTATAATATATTATTATTATATTAATAATATATATTATATAATAATATATGATATACTTTATATAATATATATATATTATCTATCATAATATAAGTTTTATATTATATATATATATATTATAATATATTTAAATATATATATATATTTTAGATAATAATATATATTTATATATACTATATAATATTTTTATATTATATATACTATATTATATGTTATATATTTATATAATTATATATATTAATATATTATATTATTATTATATAAGCTAATCTAAACAAGTATATCTTCAAGGTGGGTGCATGATTATATATTATAATATATAATATAAATATAATATATATATATCTATATATAAAATAACTAAAAAAACATATCACAAAAATACATTTTTATATAGTAATATCTTATATATAGTAGTTATTAATATATATAATTATATATTATATATATATATATATATATATAATATTATATATAATATATTTATATATATATATAGGCTATTTATATATATTATATTATATATAATTTATATAATAATATATATTAATTATATATTTATTAAAATATATATATAACATATATATATATATATATATATATATTATATATATCTATATATATTATTATATATATATAGTCTTATAATATATATATATTTATATATATATAAGTTATATATATATAACTATTTTATTTTTATAATATATATATATTATATATATATATATATTATATTATATATATATATATAGTTAGTAAATATACTTTTATTATTATTTTATATATAATATAATCTATATCTTTATATAATATATGATAATATCTAATATCTATTATATAATATATCGTATATATATTATATTTATATATATATATATTATATATATATATATAATATATATAAATAATTATGTTATATATATTATTATATTAATTATATTTATTTTTTACAGATTATACATCCCGGGGTGGGCTTTTAGGAGGGAGATAAATAATGGAAGGACAATTTTGTCTCATGCAATCTTATTTTGGCAGACGGTGGTTTTAAATCTTTTAACTTCCAGGAAGCGTAATAACAGTGGATTGACATCTACAGAGCAGAATGCTGAAGGATAACGCAAACTAAGACGAGAATTTACAGAATACAGGCTTTGCAAATGATACCTCTAAAACAGTGGACTTCTTGTATTGCGAGGGCATCAATGGAGGTGGAATGAGGGTGGCATCTTTGAAGCTTACGTTGTAGTGTATAAAAAAAAGGAGATAGTTCGGCCGCAAGGTAGTCGCAGAGATAGAGGCAAGAGAGTTAAAAGTGTGGGAAGTTAATTTTGTTTTATTTTTAGACTCATTATCCTAGTGAAGGTCGGAGCGGAGACCTCCATTGAGAAAGTATTACCCGGTGAATAAAGGTTATTTATATGGAGTGCTGTGCAGACAAAGAAAATTCCGACTGAACAGAGCTAGTTTCTTGAGGCACCTTAGAAGCAGTTGTGATATGGGTTAAAGATTAAATTTGTTATTTAGACAAGAGATGTTTACTTTGTTGTCAACAGTGAGACTTAGACTCGATAATTTAGGAAATAGTTTGAGGTTTTTGAAAGGAGTAGGTCAAATTTAGAATTTTTTTCCCTTTTTATTTCCTATCCTAATGGCGGCAAGCCTACGCGGAAATATTAAGGACAAGATTTAGAAAATCAAAAGCTGCAGACGATAGCTTCGAGATGAAATAGAAGAGAACACATTTGCAAATCAGAGGAAGAATTGGAGAGCTGATAGCTGGACACTATAGTCAAGGGTGAAAGACAGAGTTAGAAATGTACAAGTGAGGGATATGTTTGATTGAAAAGTAAGATATCAGTTAGAGATAAAAACGAATTGAGGACCCACCAACTCACAATACAGAGGGGAAGAAGTAAACCCTCATAAGCTGCTGATATGGAGGACCCAGGAGAACTTGAAAGAGTAAGCCAAGAGAAGGAGGACAAACCCCCCAAAGGAAGGGAGCTAAGGGTAGGAGAGGCATATGCTACTCTCGTATTTCAAAAATCTTTTGATCATATCGAGTGCACACCCCAAGACTCCCTCGCATATCTAAGGAAAGAATATCAGTAGATAGGATAGTATCCCAATTGACATCTGAGGTTCTGAAAGTCATAACTGAGTCTGAAGAAGGAATGATGCGCTCCAGAATGAATAGGAATGAAGTTAGAGAAGTTTCAAGATTTAGAATAGAATAAAAGTGAAGATATAGAGATGTGTAGACAGAAGGATCAGAGCGGTCTGCCCTTTTTTCGGGAATTGTTGGCCCATATATGGGTTTCTCCGACTGAGGAATGTATAGTATTAGGGCATGAGAGGAGGTGAGCGAGGGACCCGGGGACTAGAAGAAGCCCTCCCCTCAAAAACAGGGGAGGAATGCATGGGCATAGCTTATTTACTCATTGTAAGTTAGAATCACCCCAATGCCCCCGTCATGCTAACATGGGAGAGGCATAGGAAACTGCAAGAGAAGAGCAGGAGGGGAATCAGAGGTCGTCAGGTAAGAGAATGTATGAAACCAGAGGAGAAGAGTATTAGCCTGTTCAGAGTAGGAAGTTAGTATGAAAGAACGTCAGAGCAAATTAGTGGGAGGAAGGATGATTCAAAGTTATTGAGTGTTTTTTGGCAAGAGCCAGAATTTTATATCCAGTAGGAGAGGAGTGTGACTTAATTTTTATTGAAAGCGCGGCTGCTGTGGAATAATAGTTGAAACATTCGAGCAGAATGATTAGTATGAGTGATTAGGAGAAGAGAGTTTTTCAATGCCGGTATGAATGTATTCCTCTAATGGAGACGAGAAACTTTCCCCTCTCGAAATTTATTTGTGGAGAAAAAAATTTTAGTTGAAGATTTGGCCTCCTGTCACAGGTGAGAGACGTCCTCGAGAAAAGGATTGATCAAGATACTAAAAGAACGACGAAACATGCGCCATGCGCCCGATTAAAGTGCAGACAAAGTACGTTTGGGAAGGCCAGTAGCTGTTGGAGAGAAAGTTTTAAATTAAGAGTAAGATTGGTGTTCAGAGTTCATAAGGATGGAAAATGGTGTTTTTAATCAGAGCGACTGAGTGGTGAAGACTATCAACCCCCACTTGTTCAAGAATTGATTAGGTAGATTGGGTATGATGTGAGGTCTTTAATTCATGTTGAGATCGTTGAGTATACTCGACTGTTTTGCGAGGGCCTCTTCCCTCCTGCATTTAGTATGAGAGGATGCGACACTCAGTAATGTTCGTTGAATCACTAATAGATGATACTCATTGGCATTTTGGGGAGAGCGAACGTCTGTCTCATGAGAGTAGTAAAATTATTTAAAAGGAGCAGTTGACATCTGTGTTCGTTAGGAAGAGTAGCAGAAAAAACAAGATTGGTATAGTAGGGAGAAAATTTAGAAGCCAAACAGAATGAATTAAGAAGATTCAGATTTCTCCATAGCTTATTATGGACGAATATAGATGAAAGTGTAAAAAGCGTTTTTAGAAAGAGATTAAGAGGAATGATTGAAACACAGTTAGGAGAGGAACAATATGGGTCAGGAAGGCAGGGGTACCTCGGACCTGCTGTTTGCTTTAAAAATAGTGTTGGAGAAGAGTTGGGAATTTAATAAAACAACATATATAGCATTCTTGAACCTGAGGAAACCGTTTGACTCAGTATCCAGAGCCAGGCTCTGGAAGATGTTGGGGAAGGTGTACGGAATGGAGGAAAGACTGAGGAGAGCAATAAAAAGCTTGCGTAGCGTTTGTAAGTGTAAAATGAGAACTGGGTGTAAAAATGAAAAATGGTTTGAGGTGAGTACAGGAATGAGACAGGGCAGTGTTCTGTCCCCTATACTCTTTATTTCTTACTTGGATGTAGTGAGCAAAAAAGTCAAAGAGAATTTCCGATCTAGATGGTGATATAATGGTGTATGCGAACGATTTGGCGTGTTGGAGTGGAGAGGAGGAGGTGTTGAGAGGACTTATGGAGAGTTT
>JABUQX010086174.1:22500-26892 GCA_015478945.1 Trachelipus rathkii | reverse complement strand
GGCGCGGGGGGAACGCCGACGACGCGGGGGGGCAGGCAGGGAGGACGGACGGAGAGACGGAGCTCAGAGGTCGAAGGACAGCAGGCGAGGGAAAGGTACGAGCCTGGGGAAACGGTGAGCGGGCGGGACTGACGCGAGGCGCGGAGCAGCAACGCGGAACGCGAAGAACCAGCGGGGTGCGCTAGAGTTGATACAAAAGAACAAGGAGAGACAGGAGAGAGCGTGGGAGTATTTACAGAAGGAGAGCGACTCATAACGCCAAGAGTACCCGCTGGCTGTGAGCTACTGTAATCATATCTACAAGATAAAGATTAATAATTATTCGCTTAATTAGAATATTTATTATAAAGAAAGAGAATCATTCTCACAAAACCATTGTTCTAACAAATCAGAGACAGTACTGAGAGGATGAGCAGGAAGAGAGGATGAATTGGGGTCCAACCGGTTCGCGACTCAAGAATCATGGATGAGGACGCCGATATCCGACTCGCTTGTCGACTCGTTATGTACGGAGTTCCCATCGATGAGGAATTGGAAGATTCATTATCCCACGTTTTGGACGAGACTTTATTGAACTAGGAAGATTCCCACTTTTATCGAGAATAGGTTCCAAGTCTTGCACCTGATTCTTTAGCAGCGGACAAGCTATGCCTAATTGTATCCCATTACGAGAGGTCCAATTGAGAGGAGAGAGAAGAGATGAGAGATGAAAGGAGGAGAGACGCGAGAGAGAGGCCGAGAGATGTGATGGGATATTGACGTGAGATGGATGTGAGGGATCTTGATTAGAAATGAAGAAATAAATGTAACGTTGGAGAGAAGAGAGAGAGATAGAGAGATAGGAGAGAGAGAGAGAAGAGAGGACAGAAGGAGAGAAAGAAGGGAGAGGAGAGGAAGAGAGAGAGAGAGAGAGGAGACGGATGCGAGAGGATGAGACGATGAGAGATAGAGAGATGATGAGAGAGAGAGAGAGAGAGAGAGAGAGAGAGACTGGAGAGAGAGAGAGAGAGAGCAAAGATTGAGAGAGAGAGACTACAACACTAAGTTTTAAAGAAGTCATCAAACAGCTCACGTCACACAAAAAAAACGAGGTTATTCACGAAAATAGTCGATCCTATACATTCGCCCAGAAAAATGCTAAATGCACACATAAGATGAAAATATATGACAAACTATTTTCTCGATTTACTCAGAACGGAAAGAAGAGATGGAATGATGAGCTGATCAGGTAGACAAGAAAGAGATCATCGAATAGGTGAATACCTGAGAGCTCAACAAAAAATCATACAGTGGCGTGTGTCGCATGAAAAGAAGCAAACTGGACCGACTCTCCATTATTAAAAAAGAGTGAGACTAACAGTGGCACACAAGTTTAACAAGCAGATCAGGTCAGGAGGAGAGGAAAACAACAAAAATAGAAGAATATTCTAAAGAGACAGATTATGGGAGAACAGAAACAAACATTGAGACCAATGAAGAGTCAAGCAATGCCAAAGAATATAAAGAGTTATTGGGGAAGGTATACATTAATTTGACAAATCGTAGAAATATTCAGAAAGGATTATTGATCTGAAGAGAAAGAATAAGTAACAGCAGCGCAAGATCGTACTCTTCGAACAAGATAGCACAGGGGAAGAAAAAGAAAAACAATCAGTGACAGGATGTAGGTATGTGAGCAGGACACGATATCCATTTCTCACCTTCTAGAGGGTGTCAAGTTCTAGCTGAATCGTCATCCGTATACAGAAAGACACAACACCAACTGCAGCTTTATATATTTCAAAATTGTCGTGCTAGAATATATATATATAATATTGGAAGTAATGAGTTTACTGGAAGCAAATCCCATAAATAGAACGAAAATGAAGAGGGCGTTGATATTGACTGATGTGTAATCCCAACTGAATACCGATCACCCATAATCAACTGACATGTAGTTAGCTGAAAGAAAGAGGAACGAAATGCTTTAATAGAGGTTCGGTTCCATTAGACAACAACTTGGTGGCTTATGAACGTGCAAAAGTACTGGTGAAATTATCAAGAATTGAAGCAAGAAATGTAAGAAGAATGTGGATATTGACGACATAATGGTGATCCCGCTAGTGTAGGAGCACTGGGAAAATAACAAGAAAGGTATTCCGGAACATCGCAAAGAAGCTCCAGTATCGTTACCAGATAGAATTGAGCAAATGTAATCGAGAAGCAATCCTAAGACTTTTGCTGGGATGTGGATAATATAAAAGAGACGACCTTATGGTCAAGGGTTTGACCACGGTCGTCTCAATTAAAAAAACCCCTTTAAATGGGAGGAAAATTAAAAACAAAATCCTTTCTTGAAGTTGATATCAAAATCTTTCCCTACTTCTATGCACTGCCTACTTTCACATCAGTTTGGGAGAAGATTTCCACTGGTTAGGCCTTATCCAGAAGTTCGGGTTTTGTCCTTTGGGAAATCCAGATATCTAATTAGGTCACTTAATAAACCCTAAGTAAGTTTGTGTGGATCACTTGGATTAAATTGTGGAAAATCAGGGTCTCACGATATTGAAGGTTCAGGTGTTTCCTCCCTTGTACTTTCCTCGCCACATTAACCTGCAGTTGGTACTCTTCTGGAGACTGAGGTACTGGCAGATCATTCCCATGTGAAACCGATCAAATAGCAGATGGATTATTTGGGTATTTCACCACCCACTTCTTTTTTATCGACATACCATGCTGCAGCGGTGGAATAAAACAAAAATAGTGGTCATCTGTACGATTTTTAAACTCGCACCAGATCATTGGAAGGTAAAAAGCATTGAACTTTTTTTTATTTAGC
The DNA here is from genome assembly GCA_015478945.1 of Trachelipus rathkii. Classification (NCBI taxonomy): domain Eukaryota; kingdom Metazoa; phylum Arthropoda; class Malacostraca; order Isopoda; family Trachelipodidae; genus Trachelipus; species Trachelipus rathkii. The sequence continues at coordinate 24,074 of JABUQX010086174.1, read as the reverse complement.
CTCCACTAAGAGTTATTATTATTATTATTATTATTGCAACAAAATGTGAGGTGCCCAAGACTTCTCCTGATCCCCTACCTTGATGCCGAAATAATGAAACTAAGCGATTTTAACGTGATGTAATCTGGCGTAGGGGAAGAAAATGTCACTTTACCACGCACATAGCAAAAGTTATCAACAATGTTTATACAGTTACGAGGCAATTTTATGCGTTTTATTGCGATTTTCCACATAAAACATTAATGATTGAAAAACATTGCAGAGAAAGGCTTCGTAGTCTATAAAGTTTTTAAATAAAAGATTTATTCGTAATTAATTTGTTTATTGACGTAATTTTCATACGGCTTTATAGAATTAGGCATCTCGCTTTTCACCGTCTTATGTTACTATTATCTACAGGTTTCTTTTTTTCTTTCTTTTTTTTTCTTTTTTTTTAATAAATCTGATGATCTACAAATTCTAAACTATATTATTCTAAAGCTACAACGTTCACAAACAATTAACAATCGCTAACTTTCGATCGATTTATTATGCTTTTTCATAGACAAGCAATTATATATATATATATATATAATATATATATATATATATATATATATATATATATATATATATATATATATATAAATAATATATTAGTATATATTATATATATATATATATAATATATATATATATTAGTGATGGGTATTATAATATAAATATATATATATATATATTATATATATATATTATATATATATAATATAATATGATTTATTTAAAAATTTTGCGGCAGTTCCGGTAACATAGAACTCATCTTCCCTTGCAAAGAAGGATCACGCACGAGAGATCATTTAACTTATGAAATGCGGGATGGAATTCCTATTTATTCAGGACCACACGTTGGATTAGCTTTGTGCAGCTTGGCTTCTGATTCTTTTTCAATTGCATTTCATGTAGATTCTTCTCTACAGCGCACTAGAAAGGGAGTTTTGATGAGACCTAGTTTCAAAGAAAACCATTACTCTGTTTGTGGAATGATTTTGTTATTCGAGACTTGTTTTAAAGAATACAATGATCCTACTTTATGGTATGTCCAGATGTTTTTTATTATATGTTTTAATCATATTATTATTATTATTATTATTATTATATTATTATTATTATTATTATTATTATTATTATTATTATTATTATTATTATTATTATTATTATTATTATTATTATTATTATTTTATTATTATTATTTTCTAACAAATTCAACATTTATGATTTTTAAAATTAAGAAAATTTAATGTTGTTGCAACAATCCAGGGATGAGGATGTAGATTTAGATGTACCAGTAACTTCCCTCATTTTAATATGGAATCGTGTCACCTAACATGGTTGTGGATCTTTAAGTCATAATTACTCTATAAGTTTTTTGATACTCATGGCATTTAGCTTCTTCATTCAATAGTTAATTAAATATTTGTCTAGTGGATAAAGAACCCTCCCGAATTATTATTTTTAAAAACCTCCAATTTTGTTGTCAGAAATCATATTAGGCAATTAGTTTTGTGTAAAACTCTTAATTATGTTTTATATTAGTT
>JABUQX010086174.1:0-7500 GCA_015478945.1 Trachelipus rathkii | reverse complement strand
ACGCTTTAGGGAGTTGTCTGGTGTGAAGAAAGGCGTAAATGAAAGAATAAAGAAGAGTACATTGAGATGGCTTAGTTATATAGAAAGGATGGATGGCAGATACTAATATATCGCTTCCATTCCTAAATATTAGCATTTTGGTTGCTCTTCCAACGGCCAACCTAGTCCACTTAATAAGATGGACTTGGTTGAACTCAACTTACTTCGCATTCATGGCAAAGCACGCCCCCCAAAACAAAAAGAAAAAAAAGAAAAAAAAAACCGGTCGTACAACTCATATCTCTGTTGTACGATTATTCCTTACAACAAGGATCTGTTGCTCTTCCTCGTCAGGACCTACGTTTCATTCTTTCCTCCCCATCTGAATCCACTTCCAACATTACCCCCAGCCACATAGAGACAATAGTTTCATAAAGGCAATCCTCATAATATTTATGACAACATACTATGGCGACGTTCCTTCAATGGAATTGTCGTGGCTACTATTCCAATTTTGAAGAACTTGTTCGACTAATAAACATATGAACACCAAGGTGCATATGTCTGCAGGAACTTAAATTATGCTATCGTGACCTCTTCCAACCGTCGGAATATAAATCTTCGCTAACCTCTATAGAAAGAGGCGACAATGATAGGGGAGGTGCAAGAATACACATTCAAATATCTGTCCCCTATTCTCCAGTCGCTCTTCAAACTAGATCATGCAGTGGCAGCACGAATTTATCTGTCCACTGACCTTACTCTCTACTCGAACTACTTGGCTCCGAGTAGTGAGTTTACTAAGGCCGACTTAGCTAATCTTTTAAAACGGCTCCCCATTCCGGTTGTTGTACTAGGAGACTTCAACCTTCGCAACCCCTTATGGAGCGACTCTACCACCTCTTATAAGTCTAATATCCTTGTTGGTCTCCTAACATCCTTTTCCTTGGTATGCCTTAACAAAGAACTCCCTACATATGAACGTTTAGATACACTCTTCTTCCTGTATTGATATTTTCTTTTGCTTCCATTCTCTTATGGATCGCTTTACCTTGTCCCACTTTGACTATTTATACGGCAGTGACCATTACCCAATAGCCTTAAATGAACTTGCACTAAGCCTAACATTAAAACCCAATTCCAGGTGACGTTATGACCAAGCGGAGTGGACTCCTATTCATCAGACCACAACTGTTCCACTTTCTTCCTTCAACAAGCAGTTTCCAACCACTGATGATGCCTTCAACTTCTTCCAGCAAGTTATCATCACAGCAGCATAAGCTTACATCCCGCGATCTTCTGCAGGTAGGCATTCGGCAACAGCTTGGTGGTTCCAAGAGTGTGCACAAGCTAACCAGAATAAAAATCTCTATATATGATACAAAAAGACCAGCACTATCCCGCGCATAACTATTTTTTAAAGCAGCGGCGGCGAGATCTTGTCGAATTAATCGCCAAACACGTAAACAATACTTTCGAACTTATACTTCAACTGTCAACTCCACAATTCACTTTTCTTCAGTGTGGAAAGTTGCACAGAAAATATCTCGTCGCTCCAACTCTTCACCCACAGTCCTCCGTTATGGGCCTGATATAACATATATGATTTCTGCTCCAGCAATTGTTGCAGATGCATTAGGTTATAGTTTTGCTAGCCACTTGAGCTGTTCCCGCTATCATGAAGACTTTCAAAAACTGAAAATTAGCACTGCACCACCAGACTTTTCAACAGGAAAAGGGCAAGATCATACTTATAACTTTTTTTTTTACATTTGCAGAGTATCAAACTGCACTGGCGAATAGTAAAGACGGTACCCTTGGTCCAGACAATGATTTCGCGCATTATGCTCCGTCATATTCACCCTTCTGCATCATCATTATTGCTGAATTTGTATAACATAATCTGGATCAAATCCTCTTTTCCATCTGTTTGGTCTACAAATTTTGTAATCCTTATTCCCAAACCTTTGAAGTATCCGGAGTTGGCGGACAATCAAATACCAATTTCGCTGACCTGTCTTGCTATTAAATTAATGGGGAATTTTTTAGGCCTCCTTCTCCCTGTTCTGGAGAGCCGCCAGGCTATTTCAAACATCCAGTATGGTTTCTAAAAAAATCGCTCGACTGCGGATCCCTTGTTAAAACTGGATCATGACATCAGGGAAGCCTTCTCAACTGATGGGATGGTTCTTTATGTCTATTTTGACCTTGAAAAAGCTTATGACACAACGTAGAGGACTGGGGTTCTCCTTAAACTCCACTCGCTCGATTTCCGAGGGCAGATCTCCTTCTTTATTAAATGCTTTCTGTCAAACAGATACATCCAGGTTCGGTGCTCTTCTGTTCTGTCAGGCCATTTAACTCCGTAAAAACGACTGGTCATCGCTTGCTTGACCTATTACGTCATCTCGCCTCAAAATCTTGGGGTGCTGATCGCAACCAAGACCACTCACTCTTATGTCATTTATTCAGATTCGCTAAATGCCCTCCAGGCGCTTAAAGCCCTCTATTAAAAAAAACACCAATGCGTACGATGTACAAACAACTTTCTTATGTTGCTCCACTCTCGTAAGAAACAAATCATACCATGTTGGACCCACTCTCACGTAGGGGTAAATGGCAATTAAATCGCTGACAGAGAGAAGCCAAAATGGCCACCTCTTCTGTTCTAGGTACCTCTCGGATTCAATTCAACAAGGTCCTCTCCTATCAGTTGATTAACGTCTTGCTCTCCGACAAGGCTTCCGGTTTTATTGACAAGAGTGTTGGGCGAGTGATTTTCCTCTCACCGACGAAAGCGCCTGCAGGCCTCCGCATTGTCCACAGTAATATCGCTCGCAGCCACAACATATCACGGGATCCTTATTCCATCTGTAAATTACACCGTCGCCACAACCCACAATCTGTTTACCATAATCTTATCTGTACCCTCCCACTTTAATAGTAACTCTATTTTCTCTTGTCTCCAAGAACTGAATATTCTTCACATTTAATCGTTATGCAATATTTGGCCAAGTTATAATGCAAGATCTTTTATTTAGCTAATAAATTTATTTTTGACTGCATATTCATTTCGCCATTCAATTTTTGTTTTTGACATTTAAAGTGTGGGCGCGCTTCCTTGTTGGCCCTAGTACATAAACTCAATAATATATATATATATATATATATATATTATATATATATATATATAAATATATATTTAGATATTATAATAATTTTTTTATTTTTTAAGAATTTTTAAATATATATATAATATATATATATATAGATAGATAATAGAACTATATATATATATATATATATTATTATATATATAGAAAATTATTTAATATCTGCATAGATATTTTAACTATATATTATATATATTTAAATAATTTAGATATATATATATATATACAATATATATATTAAATATATATATTATATATATATATATATATATATATATATATATATATATATATATATATATATATATATATATATTATATATATATATATATATATATATATATATATATATATATATATATATATATAATAATATAAAATAATTATATAAATATATTAATATATATATATATATATATATATATATATATATATATATATAATTATATATATATATTAAAATATATATATATATATATATATATAAGTATGTAAGAGCGCTCGCTAGTAAAACGGTTGAATGTGAACAAGTTGATACTGAACAAATCTGGGGGCAAATGAAGGAAGCAATTGCTAGTAGTGCAAAGGAAGTATGTGGATGTGCTAAAGTAGGAAGTAAGAATGTTAACAGTGAATGGTGGAATGAAGAGGTGATGAAAGCGGTTAAAGGTAAAAAAGAAGCGTGGTTAAATGTACTAAAAGCAAATGATGAAGTTTCAAAAGAAAGATGCTTGGAATTATATAAGGGGGGAAGAAAGGAAATACATTAAAAGGTGTATTACGTATGGAGAAAACAAAGGAGGTAAATGAACAGTTTGGAAGGAGGATGAATGGGGACTTACAAGGGAATAGGAAGCTCTTCTGGAAGGAAGCGCGAAAGGTTAAGAATGAGAATAAGGGGAATCTGCTTAGAATAATGAATAGGGATGGTGCTTTTGTAACTGATGAAATGGATGTGAGGGGAGTGTGGAAAGAACACTTCGAAAATCTGCACAATATTAACAGTAATGAAGAGGTGATAGTGAATGTGTGTGGTTTTTGATGGTGCAAGAAGGATTAGGTATTTTGGGGCTGATGACGTTATTAGTAAGGAGGAGGTTAATGGGTAGGGTGAGGCAGAAAGTTGAAGAAAAAATGGTAAATCTGCCAGGTATTAGATAATACTAGTGAAATGATCAAGAGCGGAGGGCGAGATGGTGATTGCATGGATTTGGAAGTTGTGTAAATAAAAGCGTTTATGGAGGGTATAGTTCCAGGGATTGGAGGGAGAGCGTAATTAGTACCCTTGTATAAGGGTAAGGGAGAAAAGGGGAACTGTAGAATTATAGGGGAATTAGTTTATTGAGTGTTGTACGGAAGGTATATGCTGGTATTTTGGTCGAAAGAGTGCGTCGAGTGACTGAGACTGATTGGTGAAGAACTAGGTGCGTTTAGGAGTGGTTAGATAGAGGATGTGTGGATCAAATCTTTTACATTTGAAACAAATGATTGAGAAAATGAGGGAAAAGAAGAATAAAATTTAATTTAGGTTTTATGGATTTACAACAGCGTTATGATAGAGTTAATCAGGGAAAGGCTTTATTGCGCAGCGGTATTACGTTGAATATGCGTGTTGGTAGGTAGGGCGGTCTGACATGGAATCAAAAAGTATGTATGACGATTAGTGAAAGCGTGTGTAAGAATAAATTGGTTCAATGGTGATTGGTTTAGGATTAATAGCGGTAGTGAGACAGGGTTGTGTTATGTTCCTTGGTTATTCATTGTGTATATGGATGGGGTTATGAAAGAATTCGAGGGGGGGATGGCAGGAAATGGTTGTTAGAATGATGGAGAATGGAGAGGAGTGGAAGGTGGCCCAACCTATTGTATGCGGATGATTTTGTTCTGTGTGGCGAGTCTTGAAAGAGAGTTTTGAGGAGGAATTGGTGGAGAGAGTTTGGCCAGAGGTTATTAAAGGAGGGGTTTGAAAGTAAACGTAGATAAGAGTAAGGTATGGTTGTGAGTGAGGACACTCCTCAGTGTTAAGATGTTATGTTAGATGATGAGCAGCTGAAGCAAGGGTGTCTGAGTTTAAATATTTAGTATGTGTTGGATGAGAAGGGAACGGTTATTGCAGAGTGTAGTAGGAAAAGTGTTGAATGGCAGGAAGGTGGCTGGTGCAATTAAATCGTTGGTTGATATGGTAAAGGGACTAAGTTTTGAGTGCGCTAGGAGTCTTACATTGAGGGTATGTTGTTCTACCTGTGTTAATTGTATGGTAGTTGGAGACTATGGCTGGAATAAGAATATAGATCTAAAGTTCCAATGTGTTCAGATGGACAATCTTAGCGGCATCCTAGGTGTGAAAAGAATTAATTAAAGTGAGGAATGAACGTATTAGAGAGTGGTGTGGTGTTAAAGAAAGGTAAATGAGAGAATAAATGAAAGTAGTTGAGATGGTTTCTTGTGGAAAGGATGAATGAAAGTCGGTTGGCTAGAACCGACCGGCTGGGAGACCGAAGGAGAAAGTGGATTGAGTCGGTGAACGAATGTCTGAAGGAGAGAAATGTGAGTTTGGCAGAGGCGAGAATAAAGGTGCATGATAGGAGAGAATGGCGGGGTTTTGTATGGGGGCATGGTTGTGGCCCACCTGGGCCAGGGGATGAACCCTTACATTGACGATTTACCATAGTGAGGGTCCGTCGCGGTCCTATGATGCTCTAGGGTGGATTTCTGTCTGTGACGAGCTCTCACTAATTAATGGTACAGAGGGGGCGGTAAGGCTGGGCTTTCTTTTCGACGTTTGTCATGTTCTCCTACTGCTTTTCTTTTCCGATGCTTGTACAGCACCTTACCCCCAATCTTGGGGCAAAGAGGAAGGTGAAGAAGAAGAAGGATATATATATATATATATATATCATCATCATCATCATCACCCATTTTCTTTCCCCAAGACTGGGAGTAAGGTGCGCACCATGTACCGGAAACAGAAAAGTAATAGAACATGACGCAAGTCGAAAAGAAAGCCCAGCCTTATCGCCACCTTTATACCATTTAGTGAGAATTCGTCGCAGTCAGAAAATCCACCCTAGAGCTTCACGGGAATGCGACGGACCCTCACTATGGCATCTCGTCAATGTAGGGTTCATCCCTTGGACCCCTTTCTTCACACCGCACAACTCTAATACGTTCATTCTTCATTTTATCAATTCTTCTCACACCTAGCACGCCCCTAAGATTGTCCATCTGAACACATTATGCATTAACACAGGTAAAAACATACCCTCATGTAAGACCCTAGCGCCTTCAAGACTTAGTCCATTTACATCCAACAAGGATTTAATTGCACCAAACATCTTTCTTATTACACTCTGCATCATCCGTTCCATTTTCATCCAACATATATCCTAAATATTTTAAACTCAGACACTTGTTCCAGCTGCTCACGATCTAACATAACTTCACACCGAGGTCTGTCCTCACTCACAACCATAACCTTACTATAATATATATATATATATATATATATATATATATATATATATATAATATATATAGAATAAATATATATATATATATATATAGTATATATATATATATATATATAATAAATTATATATAAAACTTCCTTTTAATGTACTTTATCCCCTTCTCAGAGGGTGCACGGGGGGGGGGACTACAGGAAAGTGGAACTTTAAGGCCGCCCTCCCAAACAGACGCCACCAACGGTGTTTGCAGTCGAGTTTTAATTCTTGCCCCCCAAAAAGATAAAACTTCAACTGCTATGCGGAGGAATTGAACCAGCGTCCTCTCGCATGAGTCGGCGAGTCAACCTCCTACGCCACGAGGCGTTCTTATACCGGTAAAAAAAAAATTATATATATATATATATATATACTATATATATATATATATATATATATATATATATATATATATATATATACTATATATTAAAAAAAAATAATCTATAATAAATATAAAAATATATTATATAATAATAATAATAATAATAATAATAATAATAATAATAATAATAATAATAATTAAACGAATCTTACTAGCATAACAAAGGAAGGGTAAGAAAACATCCATAGTGTATTTAAACTATTTAAAATAAATTGCGAAACGAATTTTATAATTTAAAATAAATAAAAATATTTTAACTTTAACAAATGTGAGATATGAGAAAAACTTATAATGCTAACAAATATTTTGCAAATATTACAATGCCACTGGCAGGGCAATGCAGTTACTTAGGAAATAGTACAACGATACAAGATCTTTCTCTTTATGGTCTTTAAAATAAATCCCTTAGAATATAAGCCACTTGATCATGATCATGTTAGTGTATGATCAAATTTATAG
>JABUQX010086173.1:0-17109 GCA_015478945.1 Trachelipus rathkii | reverse complement strand
AAGTGGGAGAAAATGCAGGAATCTAGAAATTATAGGGAATAAGTTTAATGGGAGCAAGTTGTAGGATGGTATGCTGGTACTTGGCTGAAAGAGCGTCGAGCAGACTGGTGCCACTGACAGAAGAACAAGGTGCGTTTAGGAGGTAGAGGATGTGTGGATCACCTTTACATTGAAAACAAATGATTGAGAAAATGAGGAAGAAGAATAAATTGTATTTAGGTTTTTATGGATTTGCAACAGGCGTAAAGGCAAACAAAGGGGAAGCTTTTTAGCAGGTGTTAGTGATATATGGTGTTGGTGGTAGCTTCTGAATGGAATCTGTATATATATATATAGAAGGTAAGAATAAATGGTGTCAATGGTGATTGGCTTAGGATTAATATAGTGGAGTGAGACAAAGTTGTGTTATGTCTCCTGGTTATTCAATTTGTAAATCGTGGATGGTTATGAAAGAATTCGAAAGGTGGGGATGCAGGAAATGTTGTTGTAGTGATGGAGAATGGAGATATGAGTGGAGGGGGCCTTGCATCTATTATATGTGATGATTTGTTCTGTGTGAAGTAATCCGAAGAGAGTTTGAGAGTGATTTGCGAGAGATTTGCAGGGTGTGTAAAAGCGAGGGGGCTTCTTGAAAGTAAACGTGATAAGAGCAAGGTTATGCAGGCGCGGCTCGTCCTAAAAATATTGGTAGTTGCATTTTGCATTTTACTCACACACACTCCCACACACATATATATATATTATTACTACATATATTAAGGTTGTTAAGAAGATATATTAGTTAGTATAAAGGAGCTGATTACAGTTGTTGTTATTGTTGTTTTTTACTTTTTCTTGCCATATTAGCTACATATATATTATTACATAAAAGTATTAGTAATAGTGTTGGCGCTGGTTGTTGTTATGCAAGTAGTATATTGTATTATTAAGTTGCTAAGGTTGTGCTAGTTGCTGCTGTTGTTATTATTATATTATTATTGGTTAGTTACTATTACATACATGCATATTACAATGTAATAGCATAGTTGTTGCTAGCAGCATATAAGTACAAGTTGCTACGTTGCAGCAGCAGCAGCAGCAAGAGCAGCACCAGCAACAAGTATATATATATATACAAATGTGCGCGCGTGAGTGCGTGTGTGTTTCAGAAAAGAGAGTATTGATGACCGTAAAGCATTAATCTAGAAAGATAAATAAAAATCAAGAAAATTTTGTTTTAAAAAGTAATGTAACTTAACTTTACACTTTATTTAAAAGAAAGTCCGCTCTTCTATCTTTAGTTTGAGCAAATTTATCAATCACTTTATTATTAAAATCTTTGTATGCCTATAATAAAGTCTTTCTCGATCGAAAGCACTGCTAAGGCGGAAAGTCTTTTCTGCCCCATGGTGTTTCTGTTTTAATCATTTTTAAATAAGGAAAACAGCCCTCCTTGGGACGTTGTCATCGGAATGGTTATTAAACTTTCAATAGTTTCACACTTTTACTGAAAGTGGCTTCCAAGTGATTTTCTGGTAATGAAATCGAATAAAGCTATGGCTCCGTTATCAGAACGAAATTTTTCTAGAAGGAAAATTATAGATAGTTCTGCCTTAAGTTTCATGTCAAAGAAAGTGTACAATTCTTTACAGGTTTCATTTACATTTTCTCAGGAAAGATGGAACCTTAAGGAAACATTTCCAAGAAATAACGTGGCAACAATTAAATGTTCTGAGAATGTAAATCTATCTTTTATCGACAAATAATTGAGAGATGATTGGGATAGAGTGATTTGGCAGGGTGTGTAAAGGGAGTGGTTTGAAAGCAAACGTAGATAAGAGTAAGGTTATGGTTGTATGAAAGATAGCCCGGTGCTAGTTATGTTGGGATGGTGAGCAACCGGGAACAATTGTCTGAGTTTAAATATTTAGATATATGTTGGATGAAAGGAACGGATGATGGAGAGTGTAAAATAAGAAAGTTGTGAATGGTGGTGAAGAAGGTAGCTCGTGCCATTAAATCCTGCTGGTAGATGCAAAAGGACCGTTAGTTATGCGCGAGGGTCTCTGCATGAGGCGTTGGAAGCTACCAGTTAATATACAGTAGTGAAACTATGGTCTGAATAAGACATAGATCTAAAGTACAATGTTCTCAGATGGACAATCTTGGGCATGTTAGGTGTGAGGTTAATTGATAAAATGAGGAATGAACGTATTAGAGGGTTGTGTGTGGTGTGAAGAAAGGAGTAATTGAGAATAAACGAGAGTACTACTGAGATGGTTTGGTCATGTGGAAAGGATGGATGATAAATGGTGACAAACGGGTGTATAGTGGTGAGTAAGTTGAATCGACCGGCTGGGAGACGAAGAAAAAGTAGATTGACAGTAAAGGAATGCCTGGAGGAGGAATGTGAGTTTGGCAGAGGCGAGAAGAAAGTGGCTAATAGAAGTGAATTTCGGTTTTTGCGAGTGTATGGTTGCCGGTTTTGCCTGTGGGATTTAAACCCCGCCATTGACGATGCTAGGGAGTACGTCGCAGTCCCGCCCTAGGGTGGATTTTCTGGCTGCGACGGATCTCTCTTAAAGGTATAAAGGGGGCGGTGAGGTTCTCCGCACACAAGAGTGATAATAATAATAATAATAACACACACACACATACGTGACACAATAATAATAATAATAATAATAATATTTAATAGAATAATAATAATAATAATACTATAATTATACTGTAATTATAATAATAATAATACACACACACACACACACACACACACACAATAATAATAATAATAGTAATAATAATAATAATAACAATAATAATAATACTAATACAATACGTAATAATAAAGTACTTGTATTAATAATAATAGATAATAATAATATCATCAATAATAATAATAATACACACACACACACACACACATTTATATTTATATAGCAGCAGTTAGCAAGGTTGTTAAGTTGTTATATATATATATAGAGCATATATATATATTAATAGTGCGTGCGTTATATATATATATATATTTGTATGGTTGTTATGTATATATATATATATGCGTATAAGTGTTAAGGTGTTATTACAAGCATAGGTTATGAGTTGTGTAAACTTATCGACATTGCGCTTCAAGCAAGAAATATATAAATAAAATTTTTTAAAGTTTAATGAATTTATATCGTTTATTTTTTCAAACTTGAGTTGAGACAGGCCCTACAACGAATGATTTATTTAATGTTAAAATCATTTAAAACAAGTATCAATATGATCAGTATGCCGATGGTATATTTATGAAAGTTGCATTATAATTGCAACGCAAGAGGAAAATCGAAGCCTTATACATACTTCTTATACGCGTTATATATATATATATAGCAGTATATAGTATAGTATGGTATAGCAGCATATATATATATATAGCAGCAGCAGAAGCAGGGAGTATATATATATATAGTACATATATATATATTTTTATTTTCTTAGAAAAATCAATTTATAAATAACAAAATATCGTTGATATAGGAAAAAAAAAGTGGTCGTTGCACAAACATGCAACGAAGGCAGGAGCCGCCACTGGGTTATGGTTGTGAGTGAGGACAGTCCTCAGTGTGAAGTTATGTTAGGATGGTGAGCAGTTGAACAAGTGTCTGAGTTTAAATATTATTTATATATGTTGGATGAGAAACGAACGGACAATGCAGAGTAGTATGAAAGTTGTGAATGCAAGAAGGTGGCTGGTGCAATTAAATCGTTGGTGAATGTAAAGGGACTAAGTCTTGAGTGTGCTAGGGAAGCTACATGGTATGTTGTTACCTGTGTTATTGTATAGTAGTGAGACTATGGACAATCTTTGGGGTGTGCTAGGTGTGAGAAGAATTGAAAAAATGAAGAATGAACGTATTAGAGAGTTGTGTGGTGTGAAGAAAGGGGTAAACGAAAGAATAAATGAAAGTATGTTGAGATGGTTTGGTCATATGGAAAGGATGGAATGAGATAGTCGGTTGGTTATGATGTAAGGTGGTGAGTGTGTTGGGAACCGTCCGGGAGACCGAAATAAAAGTGGATTGAGTCAGTAAACGAATGTTTAGAAGGAGGGAAATGTGAGTTTGGTAGACGAGAGAAAGGTGTATAGCAGGAGTGAATGGCGTGGGGATTGGAGGGTATGGTTGGGCCAAGGGACGAACCCTTACATTGACGATATACCATATGAGGGTCCATCGCCGTCCCATGAAGCCTTTCTAGGGGGATTTTCTGACGGCGACGAGTTTCACTAATTAATGGCACAGAGGGGCGATAAGGCTGGGCTTTCTTTCTTCGACTTCGTCATGTTCTTCTACCGCTTTTCTCTTTCTTCCGATGCATGTAACGCACCCTACCCATTGGGAAAATAGAAGGAAGATGAAGAATAATAGCAAGAGCAGCAGCAGCAGCAGCAGTTATAGACCAGCAGTTACAGCAGCAGCAGTAGCAGCGAGGAAGAAGACACAAACGTCGAGACCGACAAGAGTAATAATTATATAATGTAACTAAAATTCTTTTCGTTACTAATGCAAATCTGTGAGCAGTTGTTGCTGTTGCTGTTAAGCAGCATAGTATGTTGTTACAGCATATATGTTGCTGCTGTTGCTGAAGAAATCCATATATATATATATATCAAATTATATATATATATATATATCCCCTTGGATCCCCATAGATTGTCATTTTATTTGCTTCATGCGCCACGCAGAACGTACGCTGTTAAAATTCTATCTCTCCCACACAAAGAGATAGTTGTTCTTATAGGATTTTAATTCCATTTTCAGGTTTTGTGGATATTTGTCTACTACTCAGGACTACATTGTGACTGAATAAAAGAAGTTACTACTACTATCAAGAGTCTCATGATATTCATGGTGGTTTTTCGAAACTAAGAATTTAAAGTTTTAGTTTTTTTTTTTATACCATTTTAGTTATATTCATGGTTTTTCGAAATTAAGATAGTTTTTGTTTTTTATTTCATTTTACTTATATTCATTTTTTTCGAAACTAAGAATATACAGTTTTTGTATATCATTTTATTTATATTCATGGTTTTTCGTAACTAAGAGTATATGATTTTTGTATTTTTATATAATTTTCCTTATTATTATATTCATGGTTTTTCGAAACCGTATACAATTTTTGTTTTTTATATCTTTTACTTACTAAAAAAAAAAAAATCCTTTGGTAAATTTATTTCGCAAGATATTATGCAATATAAATATTCAATTATATATGATTATTGTCTATCCTATTTTGATTACAATCCCTTTTTTTCAATATCTACCAAAAACGAACTGGTGATAAATCGAGACACTAACAATATCAATAGATTTATAAAGTAAGTACTGTAGAACTGACTTTCAATTTGACAATTGACAATTTGCTTTGGCTGATTGTGAAAAAATATCTACTTAAAGTGACTATAATTAATAAGTTCACAGTTCTGTATGAATGCTCATTTAGGCCTGCAAAGGAAACTCAAATTGAAAAGAGAAAACCCTTTACGTCTTTCTCCCTTTTAGCAAAGGATATGTAATTTCCTACGAAATAATTTGAACAACCAAGAATTGCGAGCTGAACGTCGTTTTCATCCATTTTTTTAGTCGTTCTGAAAGATACTCAATATGATCTACATCTGAAGATGCAAAGTGCATTTCAAAATTTTTATAATTTTCTTTGCAGGGAAGACCGTTTTCTCATTATAATCAAAACATTGTGAATTAGCAAAATGTTTCGAATTTCTAGTGAAATGGTCACAAGCTCTTAACCATTTCGTAAGTGATAACTACAATAATGCTACGCGATAGTTTTCCTAACTTTATGTACTTCATTGTAATTTCGTTGTTGCACTTTAAATATTTGTGTACTTATTTGAAATTTAAACTAGAGCTAGAGCTGAACATTGCAACTCTTCATTGTAAAATTTGAAACTACTTTGTTGAAATATATTATGGTCCATATTAAGAAAATTTACATTTCAATCTGTAATCTTAAAAATATAAATTTTTATAAATATAACTACAAAACTTACAGAATATATGGTTGCAATTTTATTTGTTTTTACGCATCAATTTCAAATCTTTAACTGCCATCCTGCATAATTAAATTAGTCTAAACCTCTTCACTGTTCCATGGATCATATCGAAAATAAAAATATCTTAATCTCAATTAAAATTTACATAGTAATGAATGACAAAATTTACATATCGGAAGTATTTTATGGTAAATCACAACAAAATTTCCAAATAGTAATGAAACGAAGAGAATACATGCCACTATATGTAGACTGAACACAAGGAAAATAGTTTTTTTGTTATACTTTTAAAAAAAAGGGCAAATACATTTATTAGTTGAGTGTTACAAATTAACACTTTTTGGTATGTTCGAATAAAGTCTAACTTATCGCTGCGCAACTACTATTTGCAATTTAAAAAAAAACTGGCATCCATTGAATTGAAAACATTAAAAAAAGTTATGCCATAGTATATTAAGATTTTCAAAAGGCGATTTAAATGAGTTATTCTAAAAATAAATTTCAGGCACATTTGACAACAAAACACACACTATTAATACTCAGATTTTAACACTGGTTAAAAGAGTAGCAAACGGCCTTAAGCTTGTTAAATTGTATTTAAAGTAATTTAAAAATCTAGTCAAAGATTAATAATATTTAAACAGTCAAAAAGCTTAATTCAGTATATCAGTTAACAATTTATCTATCCTTTAATAATAGAGATAACAAATATAATTATATTATTACAATTTCCAAAATGGCAAAAACATATAAAATTTAGAATACTCAATATGCACTGCCTATCTGAAATGGGATACTCATTGCAACACAATGCTTTCCATATTCTAAATTAGTAACAATAATTGGTATTAATAATTAAATGTACAAATAAAATAGTAGTATTAGAATAATGTAGAAAAATACACTAGAATGGACTATTCACGTCAATGTAATAGCATAAAGTTTAAACCTACACAAATAATAGTTACAATAAAGTAATAATAATCATAATAAATAATAATTACTAATATTAATAAATGAATAATAATATTAATATAATAACTAATATAAAATAATAATAGTAATAATGATAATAGTACTAACAATTATAGATATAACAAATTGAAGTAAAAAAACTTAAAATATCTATTTTAAAATATTTACCAATTTGAAAAAGTTAAAAAAAAAAACAAGCTAAGGAGTAATTAATGCTTGCCATGGTATTACCAAAAAATAAAAAAAATTAAAAAAAATATTATGAAGTTTTATGCGCCAGGAATATACAACAAGTGTATAAAAATATTCAGCAAAGTTCTCGCAATGACCTTTTGCTTTCACAACTAGACTTTCTCGGTATGTTACGTAGTGGTAGAAGGGAGCAGGCAGGCCCGTTAGCCAGGAATTTTTTTGGGGGGGGGGGCTGCGACTTTCGCAAGTGAGGTAACATTTCAAAAATGAAGTTAAATTATAATATATATATATATAATATATAATATATATATATATATATATATATATATATTATATATATATATATATATTATATATAGTGATGGACGATTATGAAATTTTGCCGATGACGATGAAGATGACGATTATCGGCGAAGTTTGCCGATGACGATGACGATGGCGATTAATTGAAAAAACATGTTTTAAAAATTTCTTTCTCTCTCTCTTTATATATACAGTATATATATATATATATATATATATATATATATATATATATATATATATATTATATATATATAATATAAGGCTGTTAGACAAGGGGCGTCAGGGGGTTTATCCTCCCAAAATTATTTAGCGACAAAATTTTGATTCCTTAAGTCTCTTAAATAATAATAATAATATAATGAATAATATAATGATATAATAATAATAATAATAATAATAATAATATAATATAAATTAATAATAATAATAATAATAATAATAATAATAATAATAATAATAATAATAATAATAATAATAATAATAAAATAATAGTAACAATGAAAATGAAATGTATTTATTAATGGAAATGAGGAGACACCCCCCCCCCCCCCCCCCCCCCCCCCCCCCCCCCCCCCCCCTTATTTGTGGTCCGTAACGATTTCTTAGGTCAAAAAAAGTTGCTGTTCCTCATACATGTATAAAATATTTAAGACCAGGGACTTAAAGGTAAGGTTTCCAGTTTGCAGATGAATAGCAAATTGGCTACCACAGTAAGGAATAATGATGGATGTATAAAGATTTAAAAGATAAGGACGGAGCTGTAATCGTTGATGGGAATAGAAGGTTCATTCTTCTTCAGCTAAATCTTTCTTTCCTCATTCATTCCTTCTCTAAAAATAAATCTTTCTTTCCTCATATTCCATTGGTTCGATCGTGCTTGTTCTCTGGCCATTTCAGGCTAGAGACAGTTTTGCTTATCGAGGAATGGAAAAATTCTTCGTTCTCCTATCCGTCTCGCCTATTTTCATTCAGCTTGAAATCGTTGCAGGGATACTCTTTCGACGAGCAAAGCGGGCTCTCATCAAAGGAAAGTGCGCTAACCTCCTTGGTTCTCCTACTGACAAAATCTTTCTCATCTTAAGCAACTTCTGTAAATCTGCCTTTCCTCCTCTTATTCAATAATCTGATCATTCTGTTGTTAATTCTCCAACTGAAAAGGCTAATCTCTTCGGCCCCTCACTCAACTATATTCTCTATGTCTCAATACTAGCACATTCCCTCAGTGTTGGAAGCTCTCACATATCCAACCTATTCCGAAAAAAGGAAGCCGCTCTGATCCTTCTAACTATCGCCCTGTAGCTCTCACTTGTATTCTATCTAATTTTATCTAAGATCTTTGAAACCCTTCTCAACTCACTTCTTAGATCATCTGGAAACTCATTCCGATAGCCAGCACGGCTCTCGTTGCATGAAGTCTACTGGCGTGTACATTCCTATCTAACCGATTTAGGTTTGTCGCCTCTTAGGAAACTACGTGGCGACACTTGCATGGTGGTGCTGAACATATCCAAAGCATTTGAACGAGTATGGCACGCGTCACTGCCTCTCCAAGCTCCCCTCCTTGGGTTTCCTTCAATTCTTTGCTTACTTATGTCTAGCTTTCTTTCAAATCGCTCAATATCGGCTGTTGTTGATGGGGCGACCTCATCTTCTTTTCTGTCAATAGTGGTGTTCCTCAGGGTTCTGTCTTATCTCCTACTTTTTCCTACTTTTCATTAATGATTCTTCTCACCTGCACTCTACTCTTATCCACTCGTATTCCCGATGACTCGACCTTCATTCTTTAACTCATATCAATTCTACCCCTCTTTTACTTCTAGAATTGCCTCTCGTCTTAATCTTTCCGATTTAATTCTCGCTGATGGATAGAAATAACTGTGAAATTCAATTCTTTAAAACCAAACTTCTTCTAAAAATCTCCTTCTCCAAAATAACCTTCTAAACTTTCCTATTCTGCTTTCGACGGTTCTGTTCGTCTCTCCTGTGAACCAATATAAACATCCTTGGCCTTAACATGAACAAAAAAAATGTCTTGGAAACCTCACATCACAATGGTTGCTAGGGCGGCCTCAAAGAAACTGGAAGTTCTGTTTAGACTGCGAGAGTTTCCTCCTTTTCTCAGTTGCTCCAAGCTATACCCAAGGTTCTCATCCGCCCAAGGGATGGAGTACTGCCTCTCATATCTGGGGGGCTCTGGTTTCCCCCGGCTTATTTGGACAGGGTCGAGTCAAAGGTCAAAAGGCTTATAACTGTTCTGTAACTTCCAGTCACTTGACCCTCTATCTTTGCGGCGCGATGTTTGGTGCTTTATCTTTATCGCTATCACTAAAACTGCAAAGCCAGCAAGTTGCATCGAGGGGAAGCTCTCCCATCACTCGCGTCCAACCACCGAACCTTTGACGACGCCGTGTGCGATAGCACAAGGAAAGTATGCTGTATTGCGCAAACGAGATGTGTTGTGTGGTGTGACATGGAGAACAACAGGGCGTAGTATAGCAATGTGGCATTGCAAGGCAATACTTTAGCCCACGCACTTCTGTGTCTGTGGAATTCATCGTTAATCTATCTGTATTTCCTACTGAATTTTAATCTCACAATCACTTATAAAGACCTGAGACGTCTAAGTGCAATCAATATAGACGTAAGAATTAATAGCGCGTAGAAAGGATGGAACTTATGAGAGAAGGTAAACTACACACCCGCTACTAATGGAGAATAGGCTAAATGGACCCGTGAATGATGAGGTAGGGGTGACAGAACTGCTAAAAAAAATCCTTAGAAATGGGGACAGAAATAAGTGTGATAGCAAAATGAAAAAACTGGAATGCCTCTAAACTCCTCTTCATACCCCAAACATTAATTGCAGATTAATATCCAGAGAAGAAAAATCGATACTCCTGCTTACAACATTTACCCCAGATAAGCAGACCAAATGTCGCAACCACACAAATTGTGTAACTTTTTCAAACTTAAATTTAACCTTTAGAATTCATAGTACTCACATACATCAACAAAATCTACCAATAGCGTCTCATACCATCATTCACTGCATCAAATTGCAAGAATCCCTCTATTCTCGACCAAATCTACATTCCTTTTCACAGCCAACACAAAACACATTTTTGAACAAACGAACAGCCGCTCGATATTCACAGGATTCCTTTCATCTGTAGTGATGTTACAAGTTCACAAATCGAAGCAAAATCAAAATTGCCCTTTCTAAGAATACATACCGATCACCTCTCTCCTCAGAAGTTTTATCCTCTGAAATAGTCACTATACAATACGATCATACATTCGCCGAAGGATAGAAGACCGCCTGTAGCTGCGATCACGCACCTTCTCGAGGGCAATAAGAACACATGCATTAGTATTCACTCGCAAAAGGATAAAAGTTGTAGTAGGCAGCACCAAACCTAACTATTGCCACCACCCTTAAGTCGTCATTATTAACGACACGCCCAGCGAAAATACTGCATCGTGGGCAATTACTTTTCATCTATCCCATTTACTGTTATGCAGCGTGATGGAGAATATATTATAAGGCCGCAGCATTTAGGGATGTCATGTAAGATGTGCCTTGTCCTACGAGAGCAGGGGTGGACATAAGAGTTGGACTCGTATATAGAGTAGTAATTGTCTGACGAGGAGGAAGGAGAGGTGAGAGTGGTGGGATGAATGAACGCATAACAGAAAGCGCGGAACCATTAGGCACTGGAATGTCTATACATACATAAGCAAAATGGGTATAATATATATATATATATATATATATTATATATATATATATATATATATATATATATATATATACTATTATATATAATATATATATTATATATATATATATATATATATTATTATATAATATATATATATAATAATAATAAAATATTATTATTATTATTATTTATTATATTATTATTATTATTATTTATTTATTATTATATTATTATTATATTATTAGATTATTATATCTATTATTATTATTATTATTATTATTATTATTATTATTATGAGTTTAAAATATTATTCAAAATTTCTTAATATTTGTTCAATTAAATCGGACAAAATTGCCGATGACGATGACGACTGAAAAAAAAATATGCCGATTTGCCTATGACGATGACGATGACGATTAATCGTCCCATCACTAATATATATATATATATATATATATATATATATATATATAATATATATATATAATATTATTATATATATATATATATATATTATATATATATATATATATATTATATATATATATATAGAGAAAAAAGAGACTATATATATATATATATATATATATATAATTCTTCATAAAGAACTTACCATCGTTTTACAAGTCAATTTCAGTTTTCCTTGCTTTTGTGACTGAGGTGATTAAATAGTTTCATTGCTGACTTTCTTGTGCGAGATCTCGAATGAATTGACAATAAAGCAAGACCTGTAATGAGATCATCAACACTATTCCGTAAATACGTTTTCAGATGTCTTAATGTCGAAAAGGTTCTTTTTACTGTTGCGGTGGATACAGGCAATACTGCTAAGATATTCAGGAGAGTAGCAATGTTAAGAAACCTTCTCTTGTCACACTTAACCAAAGCACCGATCGCAGTTTTTGGTTTTTCATTTTCTAACAGCCATTTATGCTGCCAGAGACACCACTCTCCTTTTAGTGTATCCTCGTAAGGGTCTGGAAGGTCGTCTTTATAAAAGAGGATGCTTTTTTCAATATGCTTATAAGGTACATTGCACTTTTCTGGTAAAATATACTGAAGTGAAATGATAGTGGTTTCATGCGAGAGAAATCGATCGGTCAACTAAGAAATCCGATCATCAATAAACGGAATAAAAACTGAGATGCGGTAATAGATGTTGGGATTTGATGTAGGCACATTACAACGATTTTTCTGGAAACTTCGTATTCTTGGAATTGTTATTTCAACACCTAAGCTGTCGCATACATTAGAGCTTGTGTGAATATGGTTTTAAACTCTGTTTCGGCATTTTGTATATTGTTTTCGAGAAGTTGAATAATGTCTTTCACTAAGTTTATTGCACTGACAATGTACAAATGGACACTCTGTAACTGTTTTGATAAGGTGTATAGGTTATTCCCAGAAATTTACTTAAAGCGTATAATGTTATTATAAAATTCAAACTACTGATTGAATTTAACAACGAAATAGCTTTCTGTGATAATTCTCCAGGCCATTCTTTTATTTCTTCCAATGACGCAAGTATTGGCTCAAGAGTCTCTTGAAAAAGGAAAACCACTTCATTAATTTATAGAACATCTGGTCTCGCACATCTTTTTGATCCTCTTGTTATTTTGGTTACTAGAAAACTCTTTTATTTTATCTTTCAGAAGTTTTTGTGCGCTTCGGACTCGATCGAAAAAAAGTACATATTTCAGAGATGAATCATAAGACGTTTCGAATTGCCTGAATTTTAGAAGAGTCTGAAAGACATAGATTTAAACAATTGCTACACAATGTGTGTATAGAGCTTTAGGATACTCATTCCGAATAACAGATTGCACTCCTCGGAATTCGCCTCTCATGGAAAAGGCTCCATCATCCTTAGGCCATTTTTTAAATTTTTTGGTTTTAAACCAAGATACCGAGTCTCTCCAAAATACATTTGCAATACTTTCCCTTGAGTATCATAAACCGGAACAAATGATAAAAAATCCTCTCTTAAAGTAAAAGGAGTATCACCTCCATCACCATCCAATCGCGTACCTTACACAAAGTGAAAACTGTTCTGTTTGGGAAATATCCGTTGTTTCATCAGCTAATACTGAAAAAAATTTGTTATTATTAACTTCTTCCACTATTTTCCTTTGTATAAGCTGACTAAATGACTGTTTGATTTCATTCTGTATCATCGGACTCGTATACATTGAATTTTTGGACGATAGAAGTAAGTGGTTCTTCAAAACCTGGTCACCTCCATTTGCTCGAAACTAAGAAGGCTTCTAAAATTTCCGTCATTTTCAGATGGAGTTAATAATTCAATACGTCCAGAGTCACTCGAGCCCCTTAATGCAAGACCTTGCTGGCCACATAAACGTATAGTTTCAATTATTGGTACAAGTTTTTCTGTATTTTCCTTCACATTTTTCTTATTTTGAGTATTCAGAAGTTTGTCTATGCTTTCGATTTTTTTTAATAAGAGCTTCAATATTATCTTCGGCTGTAACTGCGCTACGGTGATATTCAGTTTTTTTAAATTTAAATTGAATGATAAAAGAAAATTGTAACACTACTAAGTAAGTCCTAAATAAGCTAAATATATTTGAAAATTTAAATAATCAAATAGTTACAAAGATACTGATATTTCTCTTTTTATTTAAAGATTCGTTTTATTAAAAAATGAATATACTTTTATTGAAAATGCTACAAAATTTTAAAAAAGCTTTAGCAAGATCTTAAATCAGTTAACTGCAAAATGCGGGCTAACATTCTAAAAGCTCATACAGACCGAGAATAATAGCCAGAGTCACATGCGAAAACATGTTTGAAATTGAAAACCAAAGCAAAGGATATATATATATATATATATATATATATATATATATATATATATATATATATTATATATATATAATATATATATGATATATAATATATATATATATATATATATATATATATATATATATTATATATATATTATATTATATATATATATATATATATATAATATAATATATATATATATAATATAGAGTATATATATAATATATAATATATAATATAATATATATATATATATATATATATTATATATATATATATATATATATATATATATAGTATATATATATATATATATATATATAGTCTGTTTTCTGATGAAAAATTTCACTGTCGATAATCGATAATTTCGGGGGGGCTGCAGCCCCCTCAGCCCCCCCTCGCTACGCCGCTGGAAGGGAGGACATGTTGTTTTGCTCATGACGCCAAGACCCTTGTGTAACGGATTCCCTCTTCTTCGACATTTCAACAGTGCTATGGGTGATATGTCGAACTTGAAGTCGAAACTTTTTTTTCAAAAAATTGTGCAAAACAACGCAAGTCATTGTTACCAATGATGCCTTTTGGGGTTGTAGCAGCATTGGTTTTCTTAAAACGCGAAAAACCGAAGCTAATATACCGAATGCATTTTCAACCACTCTTCGGGCACGTGAAAGGCGGTAATTGAAAATTCGTTTGAGCATTTTTCATGGGTTCCTGGATAGGGCTTTAAAATCTGATTACTCAGAGCAAACTTATCATCATCAACAAATACGTATGGCACACGTTTGTTTCTTTTAGTACTTCAGCTGGAGGTAGGTTCAGCTCACCATTTTCGATTTTCTCAAAAAGTTTAGTGTTTCGATAGATTACACTATCACAAACTCTACCTTGGCATCCGACATCCACAAAAATGAAATTGCAATTTGCATCTGCAAGTGCCATCAACACAATGCTAAAGTGTCTCTTGTAATTATAAAATTCGGACCCACTATTCATTGGAGACTGTATAACAATGTGTTTGCCATCTAAGGCACCGATACAATTTGGGAGATTCCACTAATTTTCGAAGTCATGCGAGATACTTTTCCAATCATTTGGAGTACTTGGTATCTGGAAACAACAAAAATAATAATTAATATTATATCTAAGATGCAATCTCCTCAGATGGATATTCTTGATAAAATGAGGAATGAATGTGCTAGCGAGTTGTGTTGTGTGAAAAAGGCATAAATGAGAGAATAAACGAGTGTGTATTTAGATAGTTTGGTCAAATGGAAAGGATGGATGATAGTCACCAGATTAAACTTACGGGAAAATGTAGTTTTTATTTCTAAATGAAGACGACAAACCCTGTCATTCAAAGCATTGTCAGGTATATATGTCACATTCAAATCATTATTGTCCTTTGATTTTATATTAAAAAAAAAAAAAAAAATCATAACTTTTGATTAGATTTTTTCTAAATATGCTTTGATCTGGAAAAATAGCAACATTAATAAAATAAAATTACCTTTACTGAGTCCTTTAAGACGTTAATGAGAGCAGCGCATACTTCTGGAACGATGCGTGAGATAATTTGTGGTGAACTATTTGAATAAATAGTGAAGGGCTCATGAAACTCTCATTAGTTGCCAGAAACCTGAGTGTTATGGCTAGACGCTCCTTTGCAGGGATTGCATTTCGCCACCTGGTATCCTTTTTTGCTATATAGGGTGAAATTTTCTGAAGCAGATATTCAAAATCCATTCTGCAAAAATTTTCAAAACACCCTGAAGGTTCCTTTTGCAAATCTGATAACAAATGTGTGCCACCAAATCTAAAAAAAAAAAAATATTTCAAATTAGATACTATGAACGTGTCTTAAATTTAAAAATTTAATTATATATATATATATATATATATATATATATATATATATATATATATATATATATATATATATATATATATATATATATACATACTATGATATATACTTATATATATATATATATATATATAATATATATATATATATATATATAATATATATATATATAAGATATATATATATATATATATATATATATTATATATATAGTATATATATATTATATATATATATATATATATATATTATATTATTATTATTGATTAGTTATTGTGACATACACTTTGTGTCCCCGCTTTGAGCGGGGTAGTGGTGCGTACAGCCTCCCTCATTCACACCTCTCCTCATCTCGCCCTCACCCACCTCCTCCACCCCCCTCTATCCCTCGCCAACACCCACCCCTCTTCCTCCCCCATCCCTCCCTCCTCCATCATCTCCTTTATTCCATCCATCCACCTCCTTCTTGGTCTCCCCCTTCCGCTCCTTTCCTATTCCCTCCGCCTCCCAAACTCTTCTAACCACTCTCTGTTCCTCCATTCTCACTAAATGCCCATACCATCTTAACATTCCCTTTTCCGCTCTTCCCACCAGACCATTCCTCCAATCACACCTCTCCCTTCACCACCCTATTTCTAATCCTCTCCCTTCTGCTAACCCCGCAAACCGCTCTCAACCCCTTCATCTCAAATACTTCCAACTTTTTCCTGGACCTAGCATTCAACCCCCACGTTTCACACCCATACAACACCGCTGGTACCACAGATTTTTTCAAACATACTTATCTTAACTTTCTGTAATAAATCCCCCCCTTTCATTATTTCTCTCAGACCATATTATATATATATTATATATATAAATATATATATATATATATATATATAATAATATATATATATATATATATATATTAACTTATATATATATATATATATATATATAATATATATATATATATAACGCGGAGGTCGCGGGTCATCCCCCTACGACCACCATTTGTTATAAATTTGTTGTTTTCTATCTTTAATTATTTTTGCTTATATTCTTTATTTAGAGACTTTACGCGAGGTCCCAGAATTCTCTTTGGATAAGGCTTATGCCTGACAGCACTATATGAGAAAGAAAAGGATTCAAGTAACACACGAGATGTAATTTTTTGATATAATAAAATAAATACTCAATTATAGTTTATGTCAATC
>JABUQX010086172.1:40000-67689 GCA_015478945.1 Trachelipus rathkii | reverse complement strand
AAGAGAGAGATATATATATATAAATATATATATATATATATATATATATAAGATATATAATATTATATTATAATAAATAAATATATATATTATATATATATATATATATATATATATATATTAATATATATATTTATATATATATTTATATATATATTTATATATATATATATATATATATATATATATATATATATATATAGTATATATATATTATATATATATATATATATATATATATATATATATAATAATTATATTATATATATACAGTTCAAATGTATTTCCTTCTGTAATAAATACATTAGCTCCGTTAGACTTCCTTAAAAAAACAAAAGAAATATCAGTAGTATATAATGTTTACATTTAGAGTATAGTTTGCAACGAGAATCGTATATAGTCGCAAATGAAGATGAATAGTGAGTAGTCTTTGAGAGCGAGTTGTTGGAGTCAGTCGTATCGTTGACTTGAGGAGTAGAGAGTTAAATTCTGTTGTTTAGCCGATTGAGTGGCTACGGTACTGTGATATTTATTCTTAACTGTGAAGTGACTTATTATTTTAACATTGATATTCTGTGAAGTGAAGTTTTCTTAGAAGATATTTATTTCTCTAGCAAGTGAGAATTTTGTATGCTTAAATAATATTTGAATAATATTTATTTGCACGCAAGTGCGTATCTACTCTACTCAAATCGATAAACTGTTATTGGTGAAATCTATGTGATTCATAAATGTCTGAAAGATTATTTTTTTAACTTCGTGAAGAATATTTTTGTAAAGAAAAACGTTCAATAAATATTGCTGTCACAATATTTATTTAAAGACTAATATAGCATACAGGTAAAGTGTGTATCGATTCCATGTTAACTCTCTCCTCAAATGCTCTCATTCTACGAATATATTATTTACTCAACTTTTGTAATTTGTATACAGGATAATATATATTTTGATATTATATTTACTCACAAGAAGAATATATGTATAAAATTAGAAATTAAGGATATGACAAATGAAATTATAACACTTATTTATTTTTCAAGGAAAATGAAATAGATTTATGCTGACTATGTTTTATTAAAGAAAAAGGATATCTATTTATTTATATTTATATATTACATTTGATGAAGATAAAGTTATTTTTAGTAAACTTAAAACTTAACGTGAGTGTCATTTAAGACCCGCTACTTCTTCTCTCTCCATTTGATGTCTTGTTGATATTTTCTTAAGATGATAGAAAGCTCTCCTCCACAAATTCTCTGTCATATTTATTAACCTGCATCTTCGAGCCTAAAGGGGAAATTGGAAACACCCCATCGGTGTAATTCTGCAAGAGAAGAGACACTGGAAAGAAAGTGTCGAACGTGACTAGGACAGTTTTTATAGTAAAAAAGTGTCGATCGTAACTAAGGACATTTATATTAAAAAAGTGGCTCAGTTTATGATTTTGATTCTCTTTTTGAAAAGAGTGGCGATCGTGGAAAAATTTTGTATGTGGATTTTCTATTGTCTGTGTCTGAAGAAAAGTCAGCCATTTTGGAATTGTATGCTGTCTGAAAAATGTCAGGATCTTCGAGATATTTTCTTCACAAATGATTCTTCAAGTGATCTTCGAGAATTTAAGATTCTTCAATGATCGTCGATCATTGTTCATATTGGTTACCAAAAGATTTTTGCTGAAATAATTTACTTGCTTGCTTTACAGTGAGGTAAAAAAAAATAGAGTTGCTGTCAGCGAAGGAAAAGTCTCGAAAGTGAAATTATTAAATGAGTAATTATTTGGTAACTTTAAAAATATTTCAGAAATTAATTTAATTTCTCAATATATTTATAAGTAAAAGTAAATAATAATACATTTGAAATCATAATATTAATTATATTATATATATTTAGTTATAATTTAAAAGCTCGATTTTCATTGGTCGACGCATCATCTTCCTGATGACACAAGATGGTAAATGCTAGCCTCAAAACAGATTTCCTTAATCAGATGTCTGTCTCATAATATTAAAACATTTCCAAACCCACTTATTTGATATTTGAAAATTTTTGAAATATAAATACATTCTTGAGTACGTGTTTGGAAACAAAAAAGTAGTAGAATTGACGTATATTTTTTTGTTGTCAAATATTTTAATTGTAAAAATATTTGCTTCATTATTTTTTTATCATACACTGAAACAGAAAGTAGGAAGTTCGAGATTAGATTTTCGCACTCAATTACTCTGCAGCAGCTGTGTTTGAAATTTTATGTGTCACAAGTTGAATGACGTATTTTCTTTATTAGGCTTATAATATTAAAAATATTATTAATATTTTTCATAAGCTAAAATTTGCAAAACTTATTTCTTATATATATACAAAAATATATTTTTTATATTTTTCTATATATATATTTGAATTTCCCATTCATATTTTAAATATATATATATATATATATATATATATATATATTATTATATAATATATATATAATTATATAATATAAATATATATATATAAAATATACTATTATATATATATATATTACTATATATATATATATATAATTATAATATATATATATATAAAATTCACATACATATATATATAACTCGTATGCTACGTAGTAGATGATTATTCTCTTTTGGGATATAAGAGATAGAAGAGGATATATTTATTTTTTTCTGTACATTTACTAACGAATGTAGTATATGTGAAGGATTAATTCATTATATTTGGGGAAATTAAATGAGAGGGATTTTCTTGGAATTTTCCTGTCTGACTCAAAAACGCAAGAGAAATTACTCTGTGCAACTCAAAAAAAATTAAATAATTATTATTATCATTTTTTTTTTGTAAAGTGTGGCTGTATCATTTTTCGGGAGGTATTTTATCGTATGTGTGCGCTGTGGGTGGCACATTTCATCCATAAAATCGTCAGTTTTGCCGTTAAAGGAGTTAGGGGAGTTTTTCCCACCCCCAAAAATTCTCCAAATATATTAGATATATATATATATAAATCATTTCTTTATTTTTTTTTATTGATAATATTATTTTCCAATGTGTATTAACAATTCTTAATATTTTTAAGGTACTGCAAGCACGAAAAAATATTTTTGAGATTCTTCGAGACTTAACCGAAAAGATTAACCATATTTTTGAGTGAAAGAAAAATTGCTGGATACCGCAAGAGGATAGGTTACAGGGTTCATTTATTTATTTATTTAAAATTTTATGATTAAGAATATATATTTTTTTTAATATTCATTTGAAGAAAAAGTCTTCATATTCATCAAAAATACGAATAGATATTTCTGAACATTCCATCGATCCATCTAACATTTCTGGTTCGAGTAAGTTTTATTCTGGTCAAAATTTTTGGTATTTTACAAATTTATTTTTTTATAATATATTATTTTCCTAGTTTTCATATTTCTTCCTTTATATTTTATTCCTTCGATGCCGTCCGACGACGAAGATAGTGTAAAAATTAACGAGGACGAATCCATTAAAACTCCTACCGACGAGTCAAATCCGATTGCCGGAGACTCGAGTCAAA
The DNA here is from genome assembly GCA_015478945.1 of Trachelipus rathkii. Classification (NCBI taxonomy): domain Eukaryota; kingdom Metazoa; phylum Arthropoda; class Malacostraca; order Isopoda; family Trachelipodidae; genus Trachelipus; species Trachelipus rathkii. The sequence continues at coordinate 64,151 of JABUQX010086172.1, read as the reverse complement.
ATCTTTATTCTTCTTCCGTTCTTAATAATTCTCCAGCCATGTCTAGACCTATTTTAAATATAGACCGTCTCTCTCACTCGAAACCCAATATCCCTTTGTTAATTGGCTTTGTTGATAATTGTTGGAAGGGAATCACTCTCAGCGATTGGTTTTCATCAATAGAGTTGTATTTTCAAGACGAAGGTATAGAATCCGATACTGAAAAATTACGTACATACGTTCGTTTTTTGAATATTCGAGAAGGTAACGTTGGCTTTCTTATTAATTCCACCCCTGAATTAAAGAATCCAAAATCTTGGGAAGAGTTCAAAACTGAACTGTCACTCATTTTAAATCCGATTTGTTCAAAGAGTTCTTTTGAAGCCTTCAACGAATTCGTAAATATTAAATGGAGCAGTAATAAATCATTACCGGAGTTCATTACTGACGCACAGAGAGCGTTGCAAATATTCATCGACTCATCTTCTTTAATTCACGATGTCAAATTTACAGATGAACAGAGACGTTTACTTTTGTTTTCAACTTTGTATGCTAATACAAAACCTCAACTCCAACGTATTATTCACGAGGAATTTGATATACAGAACTCAATACCTAAACAGGTACAGGCTTATTTAAAGAAAAACCATGTTCTTAATGATGGTAAAATCTCTTCCTCATCAGGTAAAAACTCTTATCAAACTTCTAATGTTCCAATATATTCTACGCATGCTGAAAAAGGTGCTGCTCAACAATCATTTTCTCAGGCTTATAATACGAAAAGTATGCCTAAATCTTCAAGTTTTTCTAATAATTCTCATCATTCTGCATCAAATAATCAACCTAAACGTAAAGTTCTCTTTTGTAAATCTTGTGAAAATCATGGGCATCCGACTTCAAAATGTATATTCCGCCCCTTTTGCACAATGTGCCAGAAGAATCACGTGCGTGGGACGCAAGGTAGGTGCAAGGGAACTACCTGGGAACCTTTCTCTCCTGAAGGATTAAATAGGGTAAGGTATATAACTCAATCTGAGCAGAATAATTATGCTCCGAATCATTCAAATCTCCGTTCGAATTTTCGTCCCGGTCAACCCACTGGCCAAATTCAGTACGTTCAAAACCGTTCAAACTCAAACTTTGACAGAGGTCAAAATGGTTCTAAAAGGAACTCGAATGTTAATTATTGTCATAATTCGACAAATATACATAGCAGAGGTGCTAATTATTCAAATAAATCTCAAAATAATTATTCAGATAATAATTTTTCCGCTCAACGAAATTGCGAAAACAGAAATAGTGGTAGAATGTCACCGCATCCATCGCATTTTGAAGATGAAAGTTTTGATGTAAAGGTAAGTTGTTTGGATCCAAATTATGTTCCAATTGCAAGTTTATATAGTAATTATGAGAATAATAAGCCAAGGAAGGCATGAATTTTTTTCAAATAGTTCATTTACTCCGCGTTCAAAACAGGCAGAACACACGTCAAATTTCCGTGTTGGTCCGCATTCAGGTTCGATTTCGTCGAAGTCAAATTCTTATGATTCAAATTTTTGGAAAAGGGAACGAGTTTAATGTCTCGAAATGTCGTTATTAACCCTTTAGAGACAAATTTTATAAATCCGAATACGAAAATGTCAAATGTGTACTTCGTAAACGATGATCCAATTATAGGCAAAAGTTATTATCTTAGTGTCAAGCTCACAGTTGAATATGAGTTTATTTATGAGCTTTCTTCTTTTTTAGATTTGGGGAGTAGTATTTCTTTGATACGTTTTCAAGTGTTTGAGAAACTTCGTAAGTTGTATCCACTCAAATTGAAGGATAACAGTATCGTTATGAGATCAATTTCGGGTAACGAAATTAGAAATTTGGGAAGGGTGAAACTTCAGTTGATTTTAAATGATCAGTTATTCAATATTCATCTCATTGTTGTAGATAATGATTGTGTTTTTAAAGGTCAGATGCTTTTAGGTACTGATGTGTTAGGTGTTATTCCTGCTGTTTTCGATCTTTGTAATGAACATTTATTGATAGATGGTAAAACAGGTTTCTCAAAAATTTCTCTTTCAGTATGGGATCCGTTAATTCACGATCCGAAACCAAGTTTTAATTCTATGAACAACAATAAATCACATTCTGTTTCTGACGATATTAAAGTCAATACTGCAAATTCTTTTTCAAATTTGCCTCATCTCAATTTTGAGGATGATTCTTTTACACATGAACTTTGTATATTTGATGAGCAAAGCTATGATTTATCTTTACCAAATACTGTTACGTTCAATGCTTATTCTCAAGCAATATTATCCGTGAATGTCATTTCTAAAGCCGGAACATCTCCTCCGGAAAATACATATCTCGTGTCAGAGAAAAATTGTGTTTCAAATATATTGTTTGGAGACGTTTTAAGTAGGGTAAATGAGGGTACTATTTTAATAAATTGTATAAATTTTAGTTCAACTCCGATCGTTCTTGATAAGAATTTTGTCGTTTCAAAGGCAAATTCTCTCGCATTTAGGAGCAGTTGCTCGAGTGTAAATAAAATAGATTCATCTTTAGGTCTTTCCGATTCTGAACTTCGTAATGTTTATAAAGAGATTCTTTTGTCTAAATCAACCAAGGAAGCTGATTTAGTAGTGCTTCAGGATGGTTCACAATTAGAACAAATTCTCGATTTTCTCATAGCACACAAGGATGTGGTAGCTTTAAGTAATGATAAGGTGGACGTATGTCCTTATGGAAAATTCAAGCTCGAATTAACCCCTGATTCCCCCCGTTATACTTTTACTGCTAATTATAATCTACCTCACAAGTTTCAAGTAGATATAGACGAGTGGGTTAATGACTGTATCCTGAAAGAATACATCGAACCTTCTGATTCTCCGCACAGTAGTCCCCTACTTGTGATTCCAAAACGAAATAGTGCACGTCCTCGTATTGTTTTAGATTATAGGAAACTCAACAAATATATTGTTCCTGTTCAATTTCCTATACCTAGGATTGATGACACATTGTCTAAACTAGGCCAATCTAACGTTTATAGTTCTTTGGATTTATTAAATGGTTACTACAATATAGAAGTCTCGGCAGAGAGTCGTCCTTATCTTGCTTTCTCGACTCATAGAGGCCATTATCAACCTCGAGTGCTCCCAATGGGAATCCGTACAGCACCAAATATTTTTTGTAAATTAATGGAAGCTTCTTTGTCACATTTATTAGGTATTCATGCTCTGATATATTTAGATGACATTATTGTATTTTCGAAAGACATAAATTCACATTATGAAAGTTTTACTCTTGTATTCAGTATTCAAAGCACTTAGAAATGCTAAATTGAAAGTGAAGTTAGAAAAAGCAAACTTTTTTAAACGTTCTTTAGTGTATCTCGGTTTTCTTATAAGTTCCAAAGGATTATCAGCCGATCCAACCAAGCTTCAAGCTTTAAAAACTTTTCCTATTCCCACGGATGTCTCATCCGCGCGTTCTTTTATTGGATTTACATCTTATTTTCGAAACTTAGTCCCTATGTTTAGTGTTATAGCTCATCCAATTACTTCTTTATTTCGAAAGAATGTCCCGTTTGTGTGGTCTTTTGAGCAACAAAAAGCTTTTGACACCCTCAAACAGAAGCTTATCGTAGAACCGATTCTACAATTTCCAGATTTTTCTAAAGAGTTTTTGATATCAACAGATGCTAGTGGTGTGGGTCTCGGAGCGGTATTAGCTCAAAAAGATTCTAATGGAAATGATAAACCCGTTTCTTTCGCGTCAAGAATGCTTAGCAAGGCAGAAAGAAATTATTCCACTATAGAGTTGGAATATGTTTATGGTTATCAGATTAAAATTTTCACGGATCATAAACCTCTTGTATCAATTTTTAAAAATAAGGACTTGAACCACAAATTAGCAAGGTGGGCTATTAAGGTGAATGATTTTAATCCTGAGTTTGTATATATTGAGGGAAGAAAGAATGTCTGTGCAGACTACTTTTCTCGTAATCCCCCCCCTCTTGTCTCTGATAGTACAGTTTTCAATGTTGCTTCTCTTATTGAAAATAAGAAATTATTTAATCTCACGTCCGATGTTTTGAAGTCTGAACAAGAGAAATGTCCCAGACTTGGTCCGATTATCAAATTTATAAAGGAAAACGGTAATACTTTTTGTTTTCCCCATGCTTATATAAAAGATATTTTATATTACGTTACAAAAGAAATGAAATATTTAATTGAAATTCCTGAATCATTGGTGTATACTGTTCTTAATATTAATCATTGCGCTCTGGGTTCTGGTCATTTAGGACATATCAGAACAGAGAAAAGAATAAAAGAAAGGTACATATTTCCAAATATGTCCAAATTGGTTTTTCAGTTTTGTAGAGAATGTCCGTCATGTTTAAATGTTAAGGGGAACATCCCAAAACGAGCTCCCATTTTCAAGTATCCAATTCCTTATGCTCCGTTCAGTAGAATTCATACTGATATCTTAGGTCCACTTCCGACTTGTCGACAGACTGGAGCAAAGTATATTTTGGTTTTCAAGGACTCCTTGACAAGGTATGTAGAACTTTGTCCAATTCCCTCACGGAGCGGTGTGCATATCGCTAACGCTTTGTTACACAGAATCATTGTAAGGCATAGCTGTCCCTCTGTTTTGATCGGTGACAATGCTATGGAGTATGTGTCTTCTTTCTTTAAACAATTGTGTAAATTATGGAAGATTAATAAAGTAGAGATCAGCGTTAGGAGCCCATCAGCAAATAGCAACGTGGAAAGAACAAACTTACAAATAGAAAACTATCTGCGTCACTATGTAAATAAGAAAGGTGATGACTGGGTATCTTTCTCTTTCCTTTGTTCAACTTTGTATAAATTCTTCTTTTAATGAAACATAGGCGAAACTCTGTTGTCCGCAACTAGTTGTGGCTATTAGTTAGTGTGTTTGCTTAGCGTTTGCACTGGATACTTGCAAAAGTGCCTAACGATATATGACAATTATATCACCGGCTCTTGTCTTCCCGCTGCCGCCCATTTTCCTCATCCTGACAAGGGAATATTGTCCTACTTTCTTTGCATAAGATCTTAGAGATCTTTACCGATTATTGACTAATCTATTCGAAGAAATTTCAAAAGAAATTTGTGAGAATGAAACTCCGAAAAATTCGTAATTGACAACGTAATAAGCTTTAGAACGAAGCTAGAAAGGTTGTTAGAGTTTATATTTAGCTATTAACTATGGTCTGCCTACAGAACTCGGCGAAAGCGCTGGCAAAGGTCCGTTACAGAGTTAAGGGATTCTAGGCGCAACCGTTTTATATTGCAATGTCTTAACTCTGGTCGCGAAATCGCTGTACATAGTGATAATTTTAAGGTCGTGGCAGAGCCAATTATAAATGATAATCCCCCTGTAAATCATAAGTCTTCTTCTCCTAATCTTAAGTATTCTAAAAAGGTTTATTTTAATAAGGATAAAAATGATGGTAACGAACAGATAGATTCGTGTGATGAGTCAGAAGATGATGCTGAAAATGTCATTTTTCCAAATCAATACACACGAAATTTGCATAAAGTTCCTAATGATGTTCCTCCGAATAATGACTCAAATTATTCAAATCCGTCGTTTAGAGATCCTATAAAAAGGAATTCCATTCCAAATCTTTCAAATTCTAAAGTACAAAAAACAGTCAAAATGATCAAACTTTTAATTCCGAAAGTACTACGAATTCTCCGTTTTCAGGTTTTCGTGATTCAAATGAAAGTTCAAATAATATAAGTTCGAATAGGTCAAGGTCAGACTCTGATCATTTCGATAGTTCCGATCATTCCGATGAAAGTTATCATCCACATCAGCATTTCCGAGGTCCTAGGGCCCAGTCTCCTAAAATTCTTCGTTCGAGTAGAAAACTATTGCCGATGCATAGTACACCTCGTAATGATGATTCGTTCAATCTTCCTTCTTGTTCTCATGACCGAAATAATATGTCTTTTTCAGAGTAATGTTTTCTTGTTCAAGGGTATTCTGTTCTTGTTCTATATTCTGTTCTACTTGGTTACATTTAAGTAAATGGTTGGATGGAATGTAAAGAAATGCTGAAATTTTTATTCCAATATATTTTTTTATGCTAATTTTATCATAAGAACCCTTGGACAGTCCTGTACATAAATCAAAATATGGGGAAAAGATTTTTCGGTGAGTTCGGGAAAGAGAATTGAGGAAAATACATTTTTTTTGATGAAAATATAATTATTTATTAGGTCAATATATTAATGTAAAATAAATGTCCTATAAAGTATTTATATCCTTTTGTTTTTTTTATTTGTAAATATTGTGTTCAAACGAGTAGTAATTTTTAAGAATGTCATTAGCTAGGAAGGGGAGTATTCCTATACATTTCGAAATGTATTTCCTTCTGGTAAAAAAAAAAAAAAAAAAATAAATACATTAGCTCCGTTATGACTCCTAAAAACACAAAAAGAAAATCAGTAGTATAGAGATGTTCAACAATTTAAGAGTATAGTTTTTAGCAAACGAGAAATCGTCATATTAGTCGCAGAACCAATGAATATGTGAGTAGTCCTTTGAGAGCGAGTTGATGGAGTCAGACGTATCGTTGACTTGAGGAGTGGAGAGTTATATTCTGATGTTTAGCCAATTGATAGGCTACGGTACTGTGAATATTTATTCTTAAATGTGAAGTGACTTATTATTTTAACATTGATATTTTGTGAAGTGAAGTTTCTTTAGAAGAAAATTTTATTCTCTAACAAAGTGAGAATTTTTGTATGCTTAAACTAATATTTTGAAAATATTTATTGCACGCAAGTGCGTATCTACTCTACTCAAATCGATAAACTGTTATTGGTGAAATCTATGTGATTTCATAAATGTCTGAAGATTATTTTTTTTAACTTCGTGAAGAATATTTTGTAAAGAAAAACGTTCAATAAATATTGCTGTCTCAATATTTATTTAAAGACTAATATAGCATACAGGTAAAGTGTGTATCGATTCCATGTTAACTCTCTCCTCAAATGCTCTCATTCTACGAATATATTTATTACTCAACTTTTGTAATTTGTCTACAAGATAATATATATTTTGATATTATATTTACTCACATGAAGAATATATGTATAAATTAGAAATTAAGGATATGACAAATGAAATTATAACACTTATTTATTTTACAAGGAAAATGAAATAGATTTATGTTGACTATGTTTTATTAAAGAAAAAGGATATCTAATTATTTATATTTATATATTACATTTGATGAAGATAAAGTTATTTTTAGTAAACTTAAATATTTAACGTGAGTGTCATTTAAGACCCGCTACTTCTACTCTCTCCATTGATGTCTTGTTGATATTTTCTTAAGATGATAGAAAGGCTCTCCTCCACAAATTCTCTGTCATATTTTATAACCTGCATCTTCGAGCCTAAAGGGGAAATTGGAAACACCCCATCAGTGTATTTCTGAAAGAGAAGAGATATATATATATATATATATATATATATATATAATATATATATATATATATATGCAATGTATATATATATATTATATATATATATATATATATATATATATAATTATATATATTTGAAATTAAATCAAATTTTTTCTGTAAATTTGATAAAAGATATTCTTAATATTAATAAGTTCGCCGTTTTAATTGCTCTCTGCTGGAAAGAATTCTTGTTTAGAATGGAGTTTAAACTCCAGAAACCAGACTAATATAGCACCTATAATTAAATTAATTTAAAGTATGAATGTCATTGTGGGTTTTAGTTTTGGTAAAGTAAAAAAAAAATTGGGGGGCGCTGAAAAATAATGTAATTTTCAAAAATATTTAGACGAAATAAGTTTGAGAACCTCTGGTTAAACCACATAAAAAACCAATGGTTTAAACCATAAAATAAAACATGCATAAAATATTTAAAAATGTAATTAATTAATGTTTCTTTAGCATGTTGATATGGTTTTCTCAATTTTTCAAATCGAAGAGTAACTGAAGGCAATAAAAAAATTTCTGCTGATTTTATATTATTGTGAGAATGATTTATATATATATATATATAATATATATATATTATATATAATATATATATATAATTATAATATATATATAATATATATATATATATATATATATAATATAATTATATATATATATATATATATATATATATTATTTGTAAATTTAACATGTTTAACATGATACTTGTTTCGAGCTCTTGAGGATTTCATTCTCTACCCAATGGCACATTTCAAAAGATTATAATAAACTCATTTGTGGAGTGTGTGCCACAGCATCAACACAGAATCAACCAAGCTAGAAGGCAATGACTGTAAACTAAGTAAGGCTGTTTCCATTGAACAGAAAGAATATCTAAATATGAGAGCAGAATCCAAACTTTCAACAAACAATGAATTTATAGCAAAGTAAAAATGAGGTATCAGGCAGTAAACAGAACTCACTTTTGGCCATATATTTTTAAAACCAAGATATCAGAACCCAGTACTCCCAGAGGATGAGTTTCAAAAGCAGTGGAATTTATGGATAAAATTAAGAGCAAATTCCTCCTCCATTTCATAAAAGTTACCTAATTGAGAGTGCCACAAATGTACGTTGTGAACTGCTACATCTTCCCACCACTTGTTTCAAAGAAAATTAGATGAAGAAGTCATATATAATAATAAGCAATTGTCAGCAACTTCATCAACTGCAAATGTTGAAGGGTATTTCAACTTTTGGACTTGTGTACAGCACAGCAGCATTAGAAATAGGTGGGAACAGCTAAAGCTGGGAAATTAGTTTTTTTTGTATAAATTTCTTAAGCTAATTTCAGTTTCGACTTTTAATGATGATCTCTCTCTCTCATCTCTCTCTCTCTCTCTATCTCTCTTTCTTCTCTCTCTCCACCTCTCTCTCTCTCTCTCTCTCTCTCTCTCTCTCTCTCTCTCTCTCTCTCTCTTCTCTCTCTCTCTCTCTCTCTCTCTCTCTCTCTCTCCTCTTCTCTCTCTCTCCTCCTCTCTCTCTCTCTCTCTCTCTCTCTCTCTCTCCTCTCTCTCGTCTCCTCTCTCCTCTCTCCTCTCTCTCTCTTCTCTCTTCTCCTCCTCTCTCCTCTCTTCTCTCCATCTCTCTCTTCCCTCTCCCTCTCTCTCTCCTCTCTCTCTCTCTCCTCTCTCCTCTCTCTCCTCTCTCTCCTCTCTCTCCTCTCTCTCCTCTCTCTCTCTCTCTCCTCTCTCTCTCTCTCTCTCTCCTCTCTCTTCTCTCTCTCTCTCCTCTCTTCTTCTCCTCTCTCTCTCTCTTCTCTCTTCTCTCTCTCTCTCTCTCTCTATCTCCTCTCTCATCTCTCCTCTTTATATATATATAGTATAATATATATATAATATATATATATATATATATATATATATATATATATATATATATAATATATATATATCATATAATATATTAAGGGAATGTGTTGGGATGAGAAGGGAACGGAATGATGCAGAGTGTAGTAGGAACATTTGTGAATGGCAGGAAGGTGCTGGTGCAATTAAATCGTTGGTGAATGTAAAGGACTAAGTCTTGAGAGTGCGTAGATCTTACATTGAAGGTGTATGTTGTTACCTGTGTTATTGTATGGGTAGTGAGACTATGGTCTGGAATATAGATCAAGAAATTTAGATCTAAAGTTCAATGTGTTCAGATGGACAATATAGGGCACTGCTAGGTGTAGAAAAGAAATTAAATAATACAATGGGAATAAACCGCTATGATGAGCTTGTGTGTGTGAAGAAAGGGGTAAATGAGAGAAATAAAACAAAAAAAATTTTGAAAAAAAGTTTAGTTTTAGAAAAAAAAAAATGGTTTGGTCACGTGGAACAGGATTGAAAATGATAGCGGGTTGGATTAATGCGATGTATAGTGGAGAGTGGTTGGGAACCGACCGGCGGACGAAGACCCCGAAGAGAAAGTGGACTAAGGTCGGTGAACGATGATGTCCCTGAAGGGAGAGAAATGTGAGTTTTGGCAGAGGCGAGAATAAAGGTGCATGAAGAGAAGAGAATGGCTGGGTTTTGTAATGGGGGCATTGGTGTGGCCTAACCCTTGTGCCGACAGGGATGAACCCTTAGCATGAACGATTTACCAAGGTGAGGTTCCGTCGCGGTCCCAATGAAGCTTTAGGGGGTGGGATTTTTCTTCTGTCTGTGATCGAGCTTTCACTAAATTAATGGTACAGAGGGGGGGCGTAAGGGCTGGGCTTTCTTTTCGCGACATTTTTCATACTCTCCTACTGCTTTTCCCTTTTCGATGCTTTGTAGCGCTCTTAACTCGCCACTCTTGGAAATAAGGTTAGGGTGAAGAAAAAGAAAGAAAGAAATATATATATAAATATATATAATAATTATATATATTATAATATATATATATTATACTTATAAAAATATATATATACATAATTATATATATATAATATATATTATATATATATATATATATGTTCCTTAGTAATCAAGCATAGAGGTAAATAAGAATTCATTTGTAAATATATCATTATAGGCTAATTTGAATAAACTTTTATTTTTAAATGGTTTTTTAACGTCCTTTTTTTTTTTTTTTTGAAAAATAGTGCAGAGTTATCTTTTTTTCAGATAATGTATTGCAGGAGATAATTTTTCATCAAAACTTTTAATTTATGAGTTTAAGTAAAACTCAAAAAATAATAATTTTAAAACCAGTTAAATAAATTGGTATTTTTGAATTTAAGAATCTAAGAATTTATTAAAGAATTTTAAAATATGTGTAGCACATGTGTATAAAACAGTTTTTCCAGTAAGTGATTAAATTTGCCAGTAGAAAACAATAAAATACTAAAAAAGAAATCCTTAAAAAAACTGACAAAAAGCAAAAACAAAAAAAACAAAAAAAAACATTGAATTCTTTTGGTTAAAATAGAAATAAAAAAGAAAAATTTTGACTTTTTTTTCTAAAAAAAGTTTTTTTTTGTGTTTTCCAACCCTCTTTATATATATTATATATAATATATATATGATATATATATAATATATATATATATATATAATATTATATCTATGACAATTTATATATAGATATAAATATATATTATTATATAATATATGGGATTATTTATATATATATATCTAGGGGTGTGCTAGGTGTGAGAAGAATAGATAAAGATAAGGAATGAACTTAATTAGGGTGTGTGGTGTGGAAAATGAAAGGGGGTAAATGAGAAATAAAATGAAAGTAATGTTGAGTGTGTTTTGGTCATATGGAAAGGATGAATGATAGTCGGTTGGTTAAGCGGATGTTAGTGGCGAGTGTGTTGGGACCGACCCTGGGAGACCGGACCGAAAAAAGTGGACTTGAGTCAGTAAATCGAGAAAGTTTGAGGAGGAAAATTGCTGGACTTTGGTAGGAGGCGAGAAGAAAGGTGTATAAACTGGTAGTGAATGGCGGGGGATTGAGAGGGGGTTATGGTTTGTGGCCCACCTGGGCCAAAGGGTGATGAGCCCTTACATTCTGACGATCTATGCATAAGTGAGGCCATCGCTGTCCCAAGGAAGCCTTTAGGTGGGATTTTCCTGACTTGCCGATGAGTTCTCAACAACTAATTAATGGTACTTAACTGAAGGGGGCGTAAGGGCTGGTGCTTTCTTTTTCGACTTATGTCATGTTCTTTCTACTGCTTTCTTTTCCGTATGCTCCGTCACGGATGGGGCACCCTTTACTCCCATTCTTGGGAGAAAGAAGAAGATGAAAGAAAGAAAGAAAGAATATATATATTATATATATAATATTATATATATTATATATAATATAAGTATTATATATATAATATATATATATATATATAATATATATATATATATATAATAATAATATATATATATAATATATATATATATAAAGAAGAAGGTTTGTGTGAAATTATTTGAATTTTCTTTTTCAATTAAATAATAATTTTAATTTTATTTCGGTACAGACCCCCATTAGCGATGCAGGTCAAGGAGAAAAAGGTTCCAAGTGAAAAGGACTTTCAAAAGACTAACCTCAACGTCAATAAATGGGTCATAAACTTTACGAAAAGAAATAATTAACTTTTGTAATTTAAAATTTTTAAAAACCAAGAAGAGTTTGAAAAGTCATTTGAAGTCACACAATAAAAGAAAGTTTAAATGTGCCCATTGTAATTATGAAAGCAATCGTAAATCAGACTTAAGCTCTCATCTTCTGACATTAAATATTAAACGTTTTTTAAATGTTCTGAGTGCATCTATGAGAGGGTAATCAGAAAGGAAGCTTAAATACACATGCTTAAGCATAGAAAAATATAAATTATTTAAATGCTTCTGATGTGGTATGAAGTGTAATATTAAAAAGGAAACTTATAAGATACATAACACATGTTACCTGCATCAAAATGAAAAATTATTTAAAATGTTTCTTTCTACAGATCAAAGTAATCATTAAGTTAACCTTTAATTGTATATGGTTTACGAGTACAATCTAAAAATTCATTAAATGTTTGGTGGTGTGACATGAGTGGTTAATTCTAAAGGAAGCTTAAGAATTAACACATGGCTTAAACAAAACAACTGAAAATATGATAAAATATTATAAATTATCTTAAATGTTTCTGAGTGTGCATAGAGTGTAATCGTAGAACTTAAGATTACACAGCATTGCTTACGCACGAAAATATAGAAATTATTTAAATGTTCTGATTGTGGCTAATGAGTGTAATCGGAAAGCAAGCTTAAGATTACACATGCTTTACGCATGCATATAAATTATTTAAATGTTCCTGAGTGTGTGGCTATCAATGGTAATCGTTACAAAAGGATACCTAAAAACGCTACATGCTTTTATCATCAACAAATATTAAATTATTTAAAGTGATTCTGAGTGCGAGTATGAATGTAAATGAGAAAGAAACTTTAACAGATCACACACATGCTTAAGACATGAAATATAAAATATTTAAATGTTCAAAACTCTCACAATTACCATGATAAGGAAACTTTAAGAATTACACAATGCTTAACTCATCGAGGAAAATTTAAAATTATTTTAAATGTTCTGAGTGTGACTAGAATGTAAATTTCGGAAAGAAGCTTAAGAATTAACACATGCTAAGCAGAAAATATAAAATTATTTAAATGTTCTGATTGTGAATATGAGTGCAATCGGAAAAGGAATTTTAAGATTACACATGCTTACTCATTCAAAAATAAAGTTATTTTAAATGTTCTGAGTGTGGCTATGAGTGTAATCATAAAGGAAACTTAAGACTACACATGCTTACGCATCAAAAGGGAGAGAAGGAAAAGAAAATAAAATTATTTAAATGTTCTGAATGTGGCTATGACTGTAATCGTAAAGGATATCTAAAAACGGGGCACATGCTTACCGCGATCAAAATAATAAAATTATTTAAATGTTCTAGAAGTTGTGCTATAAGTGTAATTCATATAAAAGGAAGCATTAAGATTACAGCATGCTTAAGCATGAAAATATAAAATTATTTAAATGTTCTGTGTGCGGCCATGAGTGTAATCGTAAAGGAAACTTAAGACTGCACATTCTTACGCATGAAAAAATAAAATTATTTAAATGTTCTGAGTGTGGCTATGAGTGTAATCGGAAAGGAAGCTTAAAAAGACACATGCTTAGGAAGCATGAAAATATGTAGTAGTCAAAACAGTAGTTGAAAAGAGGGTCAGGCAAGTCGTTATGTTATATAACTGTAAGACAATAATGATAAACTAAAATGGTAATAATGGAAATAGTAGAAGGTCCAAAAAAAATTATGTATGTACATGTATTGATTAGCCGAAGGCTTGGTTCCTCATCAGGCTAAAAGAAGCATTGATCATTTATAAAGTAGAAATGGAAACCCCGACTATCCTGGAGTTGATGATTAATAAAAGGAAAATAAATATTTATGGATAATTTATTAGGAAAAGATATTAAGGTTTACGGTTGCAGTGGTTGCATGTCTGGACGAACTTGCATTCTATCGATTTTTTTTTCAAATTAGGTCTTCGCGAATGTTTTATTTTACATTCTCAATGGAATCTGAATAAAAGTAATCAAATTTCATCAACTATATAGATTTGTGAAGGAAAACCACTAGTTTGAATGACATTTGTTGAGATGAGGTCCGTCGATGTCTATCAAAGGTTTTCTCCTTTAAAATTGATACTCGCAAAGAAAGTTAAATAAAATAAATCATATTCGCCAAAACCGCTTTCGGTTACGAAGCCTAAGGAAGCTGAGAGACGGATAAAGTTGTTTAGGTTAATTCCTCTCAAGCAGAATATATTTGGAATGACTTTGGACTGAATCTTTGTACTTTAAACGTGTTGGAACAGTATAACTCCAAATGATTTAAATAAAACAATCATAAAAAATAAACTTTCAATGTAAATAATAGACCAGAGAATGGACTTATAAATGTTTGTCTAAATGATTATAACTCTTACATTCATACAGGGCCGGCCCGACCGTATAGGCAATCTAGGCGTTCGCCTAGGGCGCCAAGGACTGAGGGGCGCTCCAGCGTAGTCCTCGTGTGGCATTTATGCAACACTTTCTAAATGCTTGCTTTTTATGCAATTTTTTTTTACGCAATTCCCCCCCCCCCCAAGCTATTCATTTTTGCGCAAAAAGTGCTCGTTCAACCTTGAAACGAAGTGGTTGTTTTAGATTTATTTTTTTAAAAAACGAGTTTTTTTTCTGTTTACTATGGTCTAAATTTCGTAATTTTTAGAAATAAAATGTTTTAAAATATGAAAATATTATATATGTATAAAATAGTCAAAAGAAAGTGGAATCTAGTGATTCATTCCTATTTCGGACACTACTGGAGACCGGAGCTGGTTTGACTGCAGCCATTCTTGGAAAGTTCAAAGACTTGTTACTTTCAATAGAAAACTTACGTGGTCAAAGTTACGACAACGGGAGCAATATGAAAGGGAAAAACGTAGTTCTTCAACGACGCATCTTAGATATGAACCCACGAACATTCTATGTACCATGCACATCCCACTCATTAAATTTAGTTGTAAATGATGCTGTTTTGGTGCTACGGCTTTCTTCTGCTTAGTTCAAAATCTGTACGTTTTTTTCTCCACATCAACTCTACGTTGGAAGAACTCCTGCAGCACTTGCCATCACTAACGCTCAAACCTCCCAGCGATACAAGATGGGAAAGCAGAGTCGATGCATTGCTGCCTCTTCGATATGAGCTAAGTGAAGTGCAACTGCTTTAGTAAATATTTCGCATTAATTTCTTTCATTCCAAATTTTGGCAAATGTTTCAATTCGGTGCCGGGAATAATTACGCACCTTATTCGATTAACGATTTTTCCCGGTGGGCTGTCCGGACAATAATCCGGATGTTGGTCAATAATTTAACCAGCAAGATACTACAGACAGGGGAATATAATTTATATTACGCTACAAAATAGCTTTGCAAAACAAAAGAATTCCTTGAAAAATCAAAAAGTATGAATATTTTGAGAAGATGTTGGTAGATGCTGTGTAAATTGCAGAAGAGCTTGATATTCCAGCCTCTTTTGAACCAGAGTCAACACCAAAGCGATTAACTTAAAAAAGACAAGGCAGTTTTCATATGAAGCACAAGGTGAACCAGCACAAGATGCAAAAGAGAAGTTCAAGATAACCTTTTATTTCGCAATCCCCTGGACACTGCAATCAGCTAAAGTAAGTGACGATTCAATCAGAATGCGCAAGAGATCAATTCCAAGTTCGGGTGTTTTGTACCATATCAATACATAGAGAAATATCCTACTTTCAGTTCAATCCTTGAAACAATGTAAGGAATCGGAAAAAAAGCGTTAACTCTTAACGAACTTCCAAGGGATTGATGCGAGAAGTTGTGTGGGCCTAGTTTCAAAACCATTTCAAAGCGAATCACTAAGCAGTCAACGCAACAGGACGTCTTTGATTCATTTTACAATCTAACTTGGATAGAGAGTTACCTAATTTTGTAATATCCTATCTGCGGATTCTTCTACTCTACCGGTATCAGTAGCTCTCGGAAAGAGAGCTTCTCAAGTTTACGCTAATTAAAAACTTCCCCAGGCATGTATGAGAACAACAGAGGAAGAGATTGGTAAGGACGGAAACTATTTCTAATCAGAACAATGAGTTAGCACGAAAACAAGAACACTGATCTAAATAAATTGGGTTTC
This sequence comes from Trachelipus rathkii, assembly GCA_015478945.1. Classification (NCBI taxonomy): domain Eukaryota; kingdom Metazoa; phylum Arthropoda; class Malacostraca; order Isopoda; family Trachelipodidae; genus Trachelipus; species Trachelipus rathkii. Next base: position 47,926 of record JABUQX010086172.1, on the reverse strand, counting down.
CAAATTCGCTAAACTCAAGGCTTGAAAACAAAAAAAAATGTTGTAAGCTTTTCTCTGTCGTTTTTGTTTAGCTCTTGATTCCATGTAAGCTATTTGCATATAGTAGTTTTCTAAAAAAAAAATAAGTGCTGTAATTGTTAAGTTATTTTATTTACTGCAATTTAAGATTATCTATCAGTAAGTAGTGAATTTTAAATAAATTGCGTGTGTTAATTTTTGTTTGTTATATATTTCCTAATAATAGTGAGTGGTTGATTTGGAATGGTTGGAGAGGGGGGGGGGCCTCATAATAATTTTGCCTAGGGCGCCAAAATCTCTTGCGCCGGCCCTGCATTCATAACTTTTATTTTTAAAATTAAATGAACTACCTAAATATAATAAATTTTAGACAAAAAAAAAATTAATTCCATTGTGTAAAATTTTGTAAAATATTAATAAAAATAAAAATACACAAATGAAGATACTGCTGACTTAGTTGAATTTTAATTTTATCCTTTTTGGCACATCTAAATTGTTTGTAACTCCAAAAATACATCGTTTGCTTGGTAATTACTATTAAATAGTTAACGAAAATGTTAATAAAAGCTTCACATAAAAAATTTAAAATTTGGAAATCGAAGATTAATTTTTATTTGTTTAACTTTAAATCAAAGCTTAAAGTTCTTTCAACTTGCAAAATTATAAACTCCCTGAGACCTTCGTGGTTGTGGGCGAAACGAATTTTGCTCGATTTTTTTTTATCCGAAATTGAGCAGTAATCATACTGCTGTTATTATTTGATCAGGCTAAATGAGTATTGAGACACAGGCATTGTTGAAGATAATTTTCACTAATTCTCATTTGATAAAAAAAAAAAAATTGCGTATTTCTTGAATCCTCAAATATAAAAAAATAAAATTGCTAAAACGATTCTCAATAAAATTTGGCAGGTGTATATTATTCATCGATTGGAAAATCTATAGACGATATTTGACTAAAATTGAGTCCGTGATTTTGTGTAGACACATTAAATCTTTTCAAATATTGGAAAATATTTCCCGAAATATTATTTGTAATAAATTATTTCAAAAGTTTTCCAAAAATATTCGATTTTGTTTTGTTGATTGCATTCATTTAAGGGGGGAAAATAATTTTTTTTTCTAAGTATTTTAGGGAAGAATTTTGAATTTACTCCCACCCCTTGAAGTCCGAATACCCAGACCCAGACCCTAAAAAACTGGTGCGGCGATTTTGTAAATTCTCTTAAAGTATTTAATCTCAAAATTATTTAATTTTTATTTTTTATATTTATATATAATATTTTTATTTTCTTTTTAAATTATTTTACACATAGAAAATGATCTTAAAACGAAAACATTTCACAGCAGGAAAATTAATTTGAATAAAAGGTCTAAAAATAAAATATTTACCGATTCAGACAGACTACCAAAAAAGGGATAAACACCGTTGCTAGAGACTCTCCAAGTACCACCACCAATTACATAATCATTTTCTATGGTATCACCACTTTTTCTACTACCACTACCACCATCTTCCTTTCCCATTTTTTTCCACTACACACACTGAGATACCCGATCAACAAGATTCTTACTACACACCTACTTCACACACTACCAGAGCCGAGCGAACTACGCTCTACTACCACTGATAAAAATCAAAGGTAACAGAACGTTTGCAAACACAAAGTAACTCACCTACAGCCTTCTGCTGATCAGTATCATGCTATATACATTTGAGAACTTAAATGTGACTTATTCTATTAGATACACACTTAGTAGGTATCTATTAAAAGGATATTAACAATGATTTGTAAACACAGAACTAGGTTATCTTTACAGATTCCTCTAAACTAACACAGCCCTAAGGTGTACAACTGTAACCATTTACCACGAGGAATACTACTACAGCAACCGTATTTACAATAACTAATCCAACTGTTATTAGTGTCACTTACACATGTACCACATTGTACATCACATATATTACTGAATTAACAATGACTGAAAGAGAAATAAATACGATAATTGAATAATATAAATAATGATCAACAGAAACCCAAATGAGTCTCCACTGCCGACTTGGTTGGCCCAGTAACTAACCTCTCTTCAATCTTCAATCTTCATCTTCTCATCTGCACACTCAGGGAATAGGATAGGACCGAGGACACTTCATTCTTCATGCAACAACCGTCACACCTAAGAAACACAAGAAACAAACACAAAACTTATCATATACCTTTCTGTCCCTACCCTGTCACTCTCACAAAATCACACACTACTACCTACAACACAACACCACATTCACACTACCATACTACTATACTACCTCCACTACTACATATATACACAAACATGCACCCAACCACAACCATTTCACAAACCCACAAACCACTCCTGCGTTAAAACCATACAAACTACCCAACCTATAACATATAACAACATCCTCACAGCACCACAACACACACTCCATAACACCATCACAATCACAACTACAACACAACGACTTCGCTATGTACAACTCAACTCCACATTATAACCTTACCACCTCATTACAACATTAACACAAAATCACAATGTTTACAAAAACAAAAAACAAACCCATACAAACCACTACTCATTACTCTACTACTACCACTTCTCTCTACAGACAAACATACACACATATTAACACACCACTTCACTCTGGATCAGACAAATCTGAATCACGATAATATCCATACCACATTAGTAACTCCCTTCCACTCTCTATCACATCCCCTTTACTCTCGTCACTAGAAAACAACTCTGCAGCTCTTTCCATCCAAGCTGAATACCTTTCCTTTTCTACACTTCCCTCTGTACCTTGTTTCACTTCTTTTGATTCACTACACTTCACTTCTTCACCTACAACACAATTCACTCACTTCCCTTTTTTCTGCCACTTTCACATCTTTTCCTTACAGCACTACAATTGACTTTCTTCACTTCTACAACACTCACTTCTTTGCTTTTACTCACAATCTCCTCATCACCATCACTCTTACATACTCGTACAGGAATCACTACCATATCACCACAATTTTCCTCCATATCTTATTCAACCTTTTCACATCTTTATCTTCATTTACAAACATCGTATAACACACCCTATTGTCCATCACTTTCATACTTTTGAGGATCTATATAACAAATCTCACGAATAGCCTCCCATTTTTCCTCTTCCTCCTTTTCTCTAATCATCTCATTCTCAGTATCACTTACTTTCGAATAACTAATTCCTCTTCCCATTCCACAATTTGAACCATCACCCACTTTCACTTGTTTTGTCTGTTCAACTACTGGTTTTCCCCTACTAATTCCTATCTTTCTATCTACTTCTACTTTGTTCACACCACGTGCAACTCCTTGCTCCTTGAAACACAGCTTACCATAATCACCATAAACATTACAATCTCTCCACAAATGGTTGTCTGATCTACACAGGTCAAACCTCTTTCGCCTCCATACTCTCTCCTCATCACTTTGCACCACTCTTTCACCACAGAAAATCCTCCTGTCTTCACCACCCACACTATTGCCACTTGGTTTTCTACTTTCTACACTATCCTCTACTCTATCACTACTTACTTGTTGGCCTCTACCTACACTACCATAACCTCTTCCTCTCTGTTCTACATACCTACCCCTGGATGGACATTTATATGCATAGTGAAACTTTGACCAACAAAGATTACTCTCACTCACTATACCATCCTTATCTGTCACATTCAATAATTGACCATTAAACCACTCTTCATTTCTGGGCCCATTTGAAGTATGTTGACTAGTAAACCAACTACTCTCACCACTCTCAGCTGCATCACTTCTATTCTCTGCTTTCTTTCCAAAACTTTCACATATATTCACCAGAGCATCCCTAAGAGTACGAAACACCCACTCATCCTTACCACAATAAGCTAGCACCATTTGCCTTTGTGTCTCACTCACATTTGCACCTTCCAGTAAATGCACACACTTCATATCCTCACCTAAATCCCCTTTACCAACAAACTTACATTTCCTCTCAATCACTTCATATCTATTCACATATTCCCTCATTGACTCGCTAGTCTTTCGCTTGATACAGAAATACTCGCACAGCTTGTCATACCTATCATAGAATACAAGTGAGAGCTATATGGGACGAATAGTTTAGAAGGATCAGAGCGGCTACTTTTTTCGGGATCGGTTGACATGTGCGCCGCTCCAGCACTGAGGAAAAGTATTAGTAATAAGACATAGAGAAGTAGAGTTGAACGAAGGGACAGCGCCAGCTCAGAAGCACATCTCCTCCAAAACTCGGGGAGGAATGCATCCGGGCCACTAGCCTTGCTTCACGTTCATAGATCTCAGGATCCATGCACACGATCATGTGTAATCACAAGTAAAGACATGGGAAACCTGAGAGGAAAGGAGGAGTAGGAGCAGGGATGCCCAGAATCGTCCAGTAAGAATTGAAGATGAAAAAAGGAGGCCTGAAGAGATTGCCTTTTCAGAAGGAAAGTGTCAGCAACAGAACCGTCAGAGCGAGAATATCAGGGGAGGAAAGGCAGAATTTATCAAAAGTTGTTAAGATGTTTTTTGGCAAGGCCAGAAAATTTTTATCGGTAGGAGAACTAAGCAGGTTGTCGCACCTTCTTTTAGTGAAAGTGCGCTTAGCCTGCCGAATAGTATCCCTGCAACGATTCCGAGCAGAATGAAAAATTAAGTAAGAGTAATAGGAGAATGAAATTATTTCCAGTGCCCGATCACGCAATGTCCTCTCTCCTTAAGGCCGCGAGAACAACTTCATCGAAACCATGGATTTTGGGGAGAAAAAGATTTAGTTTGAAGATGGATGAACCTGCTCATCCCTCGGTGATTTCGGCCCCCACCTTTTCAGCGGTGACCGGAGGCATCCCGAATCAAAGCAGGATTCATTCCAAGAGTAGTTAGCCAAAAACAACGCTTCCCCCCCATTAGCCCGATTAAAGTGCCAGAAATTACCTTTAGGGCATGGTGGACTGCTGGAGAGAAAGTGTTATAATTAAGACGCTACAAGGTTGTGGTCAGAGTTACAATATGGGAGGAGAAATGGTGTATTTAACAACGAGAAGGATTAGGGTGAAACATAGTCAACGCAGTATTCAAAGAAATTGTTAGGACGATCTGAAATGTGTGTAGGTTCCTTAAATTAATCTGTCCAGATGTTGCCAGAATACTGAATGTTTTGGCTCCTCCCCGGCCTGCATCGTGGTGAAGGACCCAACCACTCAGTGTGGTTGGTGTACGTTGAAATCCCTAAATAGAGGATCTCAGCATTTGGAAGGGAAGAAGTAACAGTCTCATGAGAGTAGGTAGATAAGTCAAAAAAAATTGAATCTGTTCCATTAGGGAGCAAGTGCGAAACACAAGATATAGGATAGTAGTAGGGAGACAAGATTTTAGCTCACAGACATCGAAATTAGGAGATTCAGATTCTCGAGACGTGTTTACAGGAGTGTTTTAATGTTTTATAGGCAACAGACATACCACATTTAGAGGAAATTATAGAAAAAGTTATAGTTTAGTAAATATTAAAAGTTTTTTTTTTTTAAAATTTTTTGAAAAGAATCCGCTGGCCAGCTTGGGTCTCAGACAATAACAAAATGTTAGGTTGAGAGTTGGAGAGAGGTGATATTCCACAGATATATATATAGCACGCAGGCCGCGAACGTTAGCAAAGTCAATAGAAAAACCCCGCCTGCGCCCACCCCCACATCTACTTCGACTTGTCATTCGATCAGCCGCTCGCACAAACACACGCACACAAGCCTCTAATAGTTTAAAATTTACACGTTTACTCAATCCACAAACACACACACACAACACACAACACACACACACAACACACACACACACACCACACAGCAAACACACACACACACAAGCGATCGTGTACTAACAGTATAACTTAATTGCAAATGTTTAGAAAAAAAATAAAAGTATCCCAAGGTGATGGTACTTGGATATTTTGTTAAAACCTAAAAAAACTTTACGTTTTCCAATGTTAATTAAAAGAAACACAAAAAAAAATTTTATAATATGTTAAATAATGTTTAAAATAATTTCAGATACTCAAGTCCACACACAACACACACACAAGCGATCGTGTACCTAACAGTATAACTAAAACTAAATGTTGAAAAAAAATAAAAATAAAAGTATCCCAAGGTGATGGTAAACATGGGATTTTTGTTAAAACCTAAAATAAACTTTCGCTATCCAATATTAATTAAAAAAGAAACAAAAACTAAAATCCTATAATATGTTAAATAATGTTAAAAGAATATAAAAATCACACTAAAACTTAGCTCAAAGTTCCGGACGGTAAATTTTCAATCACCAAAAAGTAACAGTAAAATGCAGTGCAAACAATCAAAATAATGTAAAAACAAAATGGCCAAAATCGAAACATATATCATACTATATATATATATAAATATAATTATATATATATATATATATAATATATATATTATATATATATATTTCAAGCGAGGTTGCGATAGAGCAGAAGTGGTTATATATATATATATAAATATATAATATATTATATATATATAGTATAGTATATATATATATACTATCTTATTTGCTTTATAACCATGCCTCTTTAACTCCCTAACACTTATATTTTCAAAGGATTTTTTTTTTTGTAACTTAGTTCTCAATCAGGGTTGGGGTCCAAGTACATTTTTCAAGTACAAGTACAAGTAAGTACTCCAGAATTGTTCAAGTACAAGTACAAGTAAAAAAAAAAAAAAAAAAAACAAGTACTCTAGAATTTGTTCAAGTACAAGTCCAAGTACAAGTACATGGTATCAAATACAAGTACAAGTACTTTATGAACTCGCATATATATTTAATATATATATATATATATATAGAATTATATATATATATAATGATATATATATAGTATATATAATATTATATATGATATATTATATTATAATATATAATATATATATATATATATATATATATATAATATATATATATATATTATATATATATATATATATATATATCATCAATCCAGTTTCTAGAACCATCTTTCTCTCCCCCAAAGACTGGAGGTAAGGTGCGTAACATGCACCGTGAACAGACAAATAAGTAGAAGAATATGAAACAAGTAGAAGAGAAAGCCAAAGCCTTACCGGCCCCCTTTATACCTATTCGTGAGAACTCGTCACAGTCAGAAAAAATCCACCCTAGAGCTTCACGGACCACGAATGAACCCTCATTATGACATCTCGTCAATAGAGGTTCATTTCTTGGCCCAGGTGGGCTACAAACCATACCTCCCACATAACCCGCCATTCACTCCTATTATGAAACCTTTCTTCTCGCCTCTGCCAAACTCACATTTCTTCCTCCAGGCATTCCTTTTCTACTCAATCCACTTTTTTCTTCGGTCCTCCATCCGGTTCGATTCCCAACAACACTCACCACTATAGCATCCGTTTAAAACCGACCGACTAATCATCCATGCTTTCCACAGACCAACCATCTCACGTACTCTTTCATTATTCCTCATATACGCCTCACTCTCACACCAAACAACTCCTTCTAATAATGTTCTTTTCCTCATTATATCATTTCTTTTCACACCTAACAGCCCACTTAAGATTTGTTCGCAATACTGACACCATTGTCTTTAATAATACCTCTTATTCAGACCATAATCTCACTACTATACATTAACACGGATAACAACATCACCCTCATGTAAGACCCTAGCGCATGCAAGACTTAGTCCCTTTACATCCACCAGCGATTTTATTGCACCAGCCACCTTCCTACCATTTAAACTTTCCTACTACACTCTGCACATCCGCTCCCTTTTATTCAACATTTATCCTAAATATTTAAATTCAGACATTTT